>JAGVSP010000424.1:0-63391 GCA_022494985.1 Micrasema minimum | reverse complement strand
TATTTCAGTACGAAAACTTTCACAAACAGAATAATAATCATATTTTGTACAAATTACTTTTTCTGTAAATATTCGTTTTAGTAAATGGTCGGGTTTACGCCTGGGCCGTCGATTTTCATGCATATTCCGAGAATGAGACTGTTTCTTTGACATTTAATTTTATTTTTTCGTTCTGTTATCCTTATCGCCGAGAAAAGGGTAACATATTTTACATATTCATAATTCATAAGTATGCAATATAATAGTTAACAAAAAAATATTTAAAATATTTTCAAATGTTAGCATCTAAGGTATATAATATTTTATGCTAAAAGTGAAAAATAATTGTTCATTTTAATTTACAAAAAGAAAACGGAATTTAATTTAACATGAAGGTTAAGTGGGTTTGGTTTTCAAGTCCAAGGTATCACATATTAAATTATGGAAAAGAAACACATTGCAATAAATATTTCAAATTGGCTCCTTCGGTAATCAAAACCCTCAACCTAGAAAGACTAAGATCTGATATGCAGACCAAACTATGCTAGAGCTTTAGATACATAAATAATACCGTATCACAGCAAAATTCCGATTTCTTACAAAAAGATCATGAATTTCGTATGAATCGCTTATTTGTTTTTCTCACGGCGATCGCCAATGATTTATTATTACTCAAATTAAACCTGATTCTGTGGAAATCCAATAAATAACGCGATTAAGCGTCAAATTGTTTACAATGTAATAAAAACAAACCTAGTCGATCCCAAATTTATTATTAGTATTATGGACTTGTGGATAAATACATATTAACATGTCGCTGGGTGATGGTTGCAAATTGAGTAATGTAATACATATTTTGTTGAATGATTGAATCTTTTAACGATTCACATTTTATGTTGTAGCCATTTATTTTCTGTTTGGCTTGGGTGTAATTACAAATCTGGATTTGAATAATCATCAATTTCCACTTTCCGCTCCCTAAGTGAAGCATAGGGATTCCACGAATTGCCTCCAACCGAGCGATTGACTGCTAGTTTCCGTGCATCATCCCATGAAAGGTCTATTTCCCATAGCTCTAAAAATTTAAATTACTATTGAGGAATGAATAATATAGCTTAACTTTTTACCTTCGCGCCTTACAATCAATTAATTGATTGGTCTAATCACTGGCCATTTAAACGAATTTCTTGTATTTCGGTACATCTGTGATATGGTTTTCTGAATAATTTAGTTATTAAGACGTGTCTGGTTCCCATCACCTCTCTGGTGGCCGTGACCTTCGGTAATGACGTCACATATTCTGCCGTCTCTGTCTCGTGCCGCCATTTTGTGGTGCGACATTCGTGACTTGTCCATTCCTTCTTCACAATAACCAGTTACTAGAAAAGCGATTATCAGAGAAATATCTGATAACTTAATACTATCATCATGTGGAATAGATGGATTCCATAAACTAACTCCATGCTATAATTTATACTGGACCGTTTTTAATTTTAAAATCATTTAAAATATGTATTACTAAGTATTTGCACGTTCGTTGGTTAAGTTGTATTTGTCCTGACGAAGAGACAGGCTACGTCTCGAAACCGGTAGACATAGAAAAATCAGTGAGTGGTTTAATACAAATTTGTATTAACACAATATTTAAATGTTGGACCTCAAGTTAATGCTTTGGATATAAATATAATTTTTTTTTTCAGTTGGTGGTTCTCTTAAAATTCATAAACAAAATACAGACGTGCAAAAAAAATAGGCAAGTTTTTTTTTTTTTTAATTCAAAAAGGTTGAGGATTTTGGTGTAAAGTCTAGAATACAATATTCAGCTGATCTTTGTGTACAAGTCCGTATGAACAGCTGTGATGCGAGTATGCTAACACCGTGTTCTTAACGCAAATCGTGTCGTAGTCTGGGAGCTAAAACGTGAACCGGCGCAAAAAGTTCATGTCTGCGAATAAACCTACCAAATTTACTTTTAAAATTAATTAACGCCTTTGAATTTACTTAATTTAAGTAAGCATCCAAGACAGACTGAGAATTCTATAAAAAAAGTGAGGTTAGTTACTGCGGGAAAACTTTTTCACATGAAATTATCAACATTCAATAATTAGGAATTATACGTATGCATGTAGTTTTTCAAAATTAATTATTAAAAATTCAATATATGTTCTCATACAATGGCATAATTTTAATTAAATTACTATTTTTACTAAGAAATGCGTATTTTAGTGCTAAAATAAATATGT
This sequence comes from Micrasema minimum, assembly GCA_022494985.1. Classification (NCBI taxonomy): domain Eukaryota; kingdom Metazoa; phylum Arthropoda; class Insecta; order Trichoptera; family Brachycentridae; genus Micrasema; species Micrasema minimum. The sequence continues at coordinate 61,169 of JAGVSP010000424.1, read as the reverse complement.
GTAAAAGTATCATTCATCAATAATAAAAAGTAATTAAACTGTTTATTATATTAAATTTTAACATGAACATAACCTTTTTTGACAGATTATTAAGTACTTAAATTTTTTTTTTATCGAAATACATAATTATGTAACTTTTATTTGCTGTAGATCGATAAAATTATCTACTTAGATACCTATATTAGAAATTTACCAACTGAACTTGATAAAACAAATTTAATTTCAATTATTTGCTGGCGCCAATTCGTTTGAACAGGCATCAGATTCAAATTACGCTATCTTCAATTTCAAGTGAACAAAAATATTATTTGACTTACCCTAAATGACCACTAACTAAAACATAACAATACTGTTCTGTTAAAACTTACAACAGGCAATCGCTAAAATACATTACCTAGCCACAAATGAAATAAATTTACATTTCCAGACAGCTTTGACCGTTAACTTTAAGATTATCCATAGTCGTTTTCAGAATATCAATCGACTGAAAAATAAATATTATGCCTTCCCAAAATGGGTATTTTAATCACGTTTAGTATTTCTTGGTAAAGGTGACATCAAAACAGTAATGTCAATATGTGCTAAACATAATATTATGATAATTAGAAAATTTTGAAGCTTTTTATCACCATCCAACAATCTTTAACCTTAGTAAAAGCCGCGTAATATTAATTCAATTGACTATTAAATAAAATAATTTAGTTACAAACAGTTAATTTTAAAGTCCTAAAATTGTAAAACTGCAGGATTCTAACTAATGAAGTATTAAAATAATTTTATTGGTCCAAGAAATAAGATATGGCGCTTTTTGTCGTGTGCTGTTTGATAATATAACATTTTTATACTTTTTTTTAACATTAAATAAATATAAAAAATACCATCATTTTCATCTAATTAATTTATTTAGAAAAATTACGTAATAGTCTTTTGTAGTTAACGTTTAAAATTATGTAATCATTTTTTTAAGGGCAACTTTAACAGTGACTGACGCCTAAAATACATATAATATTATAAATATGGTTGTAGGCAGCTGTCTCTATCATTTACGTATTTAGAAATGCATATTTTTATTAATCTATGTATTTATAGAACTATAAGATCATAGTCGGCTTCAATTAAAACTAGTCTCTACATTTAGTCTATGAAATTAAAACAACACATGTCTTGTCATCATGTTATAGCTATATTAATCTATTTCGACAAAAAAATGTATTCCTTAACTATTATCGTTTTTAAACTGCGATTTAGTAAATTATGTTTTATTATCAGTTACGTATATACAGCTATTAATAATCTAAATTTTATTCATAAAAAACCAAGGCAACTTAAACAAAAAAATCCATTCAGTTTATTTATCTTTGTATAATATAAGTAATACACTGATTGCACGTTAGTAAAATAAGACCTCTAACCTGAAAATGATTACCTACTTTAAAATAAGTTGGTCAATTTTTATTTTAAAAGAGAGACAGTAAAACCGAGAAATTACCGATCATATTTCGATAACAATAAAGGTTTAACAATATCACCTATTTTTTTAAATACTTAATCAGTGGTAACGATGCTCTGAACAATATTAGTAATAATAATAAAAAAAAAAGTGAAAATGTAAATATATTTATTACGTTTCTGCATAATCACAGTTATAATAATAAATCACATTTGGGAAAAGAGCATCAAGTTTTTAGACTACTTATTTCACCCAAAAATTCTAACAATATTCAGATAATAATTGTGAATAGTGTTTATATTATGCATAGGTTGTATATAATATATTAATTTATCATGTTTTTTATTAGTTTTAGATTTTACACAATGCGAAATTCGTGAGTTATTTGACTTTATTTGAAAGATTTTCAGTGTATGTCTACATAGATAAAAACAAATCAATATATTATGTTGTATTGTAAAATCTGTGAGCGAGTTACGTAGAGAATAAATCCATGTTTATGATTTGCATTTACCCCAATTTACCTAAGCTCATAATCACTAAGGTGTTTATTTTAATTTTAACCTTTTTATCTTTTTTGATAACATGCAAGGTCTTTTAGGAAATACTAAATTGAATATTAATTATTAAAAAATATTAATTAGTACATATTTGATTATATTTTATTAGTGTATCACGGCAGCAAGCTTAAAGAAGAGATCGCTTTTTAAGCTTATTGAAGATTCGTGTAGGTACACAGGCGCAGACGTGGCTGTTGAAGGAACCCTCACGAATCGTGTGACGTCACATCCTGCCATATCCTTGAATGGCCGTCCGTGAAATATGAAATATTAGCCAATGTCACTTTTGCCGGTCACGTAGATGTGTATATGATTATATAATACATAAACACACTGTCTGAGTCCTGAACTTAGCTGCTAAAACAGCACAGCTGAATCGAAAATAAATTGAAATTTTTAAAGATTTTTAATTTTATAAACTTGCAATTATTGATTTCATTCGCGAAAAACGTCGTTCACTTACGAATCGAAATGTATTTTCGAACGGTTATAACGTGTTTTACGACCATGGAAAAAATTCTCGGCGTTCATTATTTTTGCAGTCGATTTAAAGTTGTCCATAAAATTGTGGCGGTATTATGTTTCGAGTGCGATATTCCACATCTTCACCGATCGCAGACACGGAGAATATTATTATCGCCATGCGGCAACAGTGCGGCTTTGGGGCCCCTCTCGGGTGGGGCCTGGCCACCAGAAGCGCCTGTATTGGTTGAATTCCTCCCACAGGGCTGCCATACAACCAAAAATCCATCTTCAAATTAATTCGAAACATTTTTAAACGATAATAATATATAATCCTACATGTGTCTTTGCAATTTGAATGCTTTCTGTTATTATTTTTAAATACTTACTGTTAGCAGGCAATCGGCAACCCTACAATGTCTGTGTAATGGTGTACTGTATTCCTCGATTGAAAGTGAAAATAATTTGTCTAGGTTTGCAGAACAGGATTATTAGAAAATTAGAAACAGGATAAGTATTCTATTTTTATGAAGCTTATCAGTTAGGATTAGAAACTCCAATTAAATATTAGGTTAAACCAGATTAATAAGTTATCTTATTTTATATTTTAATCAGCGACAATCGACTCGATTTTTGTGAACGACATTTCATACAGCTGAGCTGAAACAACAGTTGATTGTAGATTTATTTTCATTATCAAAATACATATTTTATTTCTCCGAATTTCCTGCAATTTATCTTGAAACTTTGGTCAACTCACGCGAGAAATAAATTGGATATTTTAAATGATATAACCGCATCCGTTGTGTCAGCGCGAAAGCAAGGGGGCTAAATTAATTAGTTTATTTGTTAAAATATAAATTTTATGGAATGCATTACGTTTATTCTTTTAACCCAAGAGTGATTGCAATAGGCGATATCTTTGGCGGCGTTTAATTTAGGTCTCTCTCAAATTTAAACGCAAAAATGTGACTTGATGTCAGCTTTAATTCCACTTCTGTTCCGCATCCGCCAAAAATGTCACATATCAGCATCGAGTGCCGATTGACATGACCGCACTCCTCCAATTTAGTTGTGGAATGTTTGCAGACGGAGGCGCTTTCGGCGACGGCCTTTTTGACTGGCAATTAAGCTCTGCTAACCAGTTCCATGGCAGGAAGAAAAAAACAAACCCGCCCAGAGAAGGCAAGCGACCGGCCGCCTTTATCGAACGTGGAATTCCACGAAGAGATATCGATAGCGTCGCCGTCGCTATATTGGCGCTCTGGACTAACATCCCATCTTTCCATTACATATTATGTCTAACTATCCCTAATATCTAACGTCAGGATCCGGGATACATACAACGATAGTTTCTTCTGTGCAATAGCGACAAAAGTTCTCCGCTATCGACTCTACGTTAACACAAATAAAGCGCTTATCAATTTTTTATTGGTCCGCGGTTATACATACAATAATCTATCTTTCACTGACGTATCTAAGTCACGACAGTAGAATAGATTTACGATGTTATCTCCGAAGTTTTTATTGAGGCGCGGAGCCTCTGAAGTCGCGGACTGGCGAGGTGGCTGCCCTCGTTCGGATTCCGAGAAACCAGCCCTTTACTCCGCTGCGCTGTTCCAGCGCCCAGCGCCCGAGAGGAGTGGGGAAGACGTGTTTCGGGAATTCCTCTCCGGTCTCCCGATTCCTAGTTTTTGCTCCGAGGAATCTCCACGCCCGAACCAGAACAGAATAATTCTCGAACGATCGAATGCTCCAAGGGTTTACGAACCTTCACCCGATGTGACTTGCCGCCCTCTGCGCGGTGTGTAATCACATTGTAAGGGACAGAAATTTCTCATGCTTTTTGCTAATCAAGATATTATCTATTCATTGCCCTACCAGACTCCTACAGTATTAGCTCTATCTATCCTTCTATCTATCTATGTTCGCCCCAGACAAAGGAATAACTCTCCCAGGGAGAACACCTGTTTATGACATTAAATAAAACGACTGAATTCGGTTACTTCTCTTTGTACTCCGACATCCTTAACACTTGTTGCAGTATGCGGTGCAAATGTCATCGAGACGCTTTTTATCTCTTTGTTTTGCATTCCCCGTTTTTCTCTCTACGTACCTATTCTGGCTTGCACATTATGCCCCACAAGTGCATACTGTTTCGTATACACACAATACCCCAAAATAGGCGTGCTGTGTAACTGAAGTACCTACTGTATATTGGCAAGCCAGCTGTGAACAGCTGATCACACCGAAGAGGCGTTATCAATAATGTTTACATAACTGTCAGCGTTATCTCGGTGCCAGTATAACACGAGAACATTATATACATGAAAAAGTCCAGTCTAAATATGTAATATCTCTAAAGGCAAACTTGCCGAACTACAATGTACAATATAAGATATTCAACGAGAGAACAAACTGGAATAACATTATTCTGCGATAAGCGATATTTATGAATGAAAACATTACTTCATTGAAGAACTAGAGTTGTAAAATAATTAAAATATCAAATCGCATAACGAGTTTCCTTGAGTTGACTTTAAATACGCTTTACTCAAATGCCGCATATTTCTTGTGTTTTGTGAAATCAACATTAATAAACCTCTAAATACCTTCATAAACATTAACAATTTCCTGTCTAAATAAAACGGATGCGAGCTTCTAATTAGCATACGGGAGACATTACTTTTAAAAGCGTTAAATAAAATATTTAATGTTATCTCTAATTTTTAAATAATTTTATGCAATAACGAAAATTATAGATTATTAAACTTGCGCCAGTACGTCGCCAAGTGAACTGACACACCGTATTTAGGACAATTGCTTTATTTGCCTTCTATATCAGCTGTTTAATGAAGTATGCAGATAAATATATTTAACACGTTTTGACGCCACAGTGAAATAACTTTTTAGTGTTGATTATTCTGTTTCGCACGTCATCCGAAGGCTTTGCATGATATTTATCTAAAAAAATATGGTTTATTGTTCATGTAAGTTAACATTTTCAAAAATTCGTTTAAAATATACTGTCCCTAATATGTAAAAAATAATATAACGTTAAACAAACACAGCTGTAATACATATAATTTATGAATGATTTATGCACTCCACGTGGTTACAAAAAACTAAAAAAGATATTCTTTTATAAGATTTACAGGGTCAATTAGAAAAATAATCACAAAGAAAACGTCCAACTTCTTGTGAATAGTATTTTTTTTCCTTTTCTTCGCGGGTTAGGAGTTAAAGTAAATGGAAATTAAAAATTTTTTGAAAGGAATTAAATTCCTTCAACAAAGTGTTGTAATAGTAATATCTTTGCGTTTGCGCCGAGGTTTGATTGGGCATAACCCATGGTACTAAACGCAGAACAGGGCATTGCACTCCAGTAATGAATATTTACTCTTGTAGTGTAACTTATATGTGGGGATCAACTAAACACGCGGGTAAGGATTAACAAAGTGTGTGTTTGATCATGGAATCCAATGTCGACAACACGGCTTCGCAAAACCCTCAAAACCATCTATCATAAACTGGTATTGTTTCATCACAAATATTATTATAAACCAGCCAACTGGATCCGGCGGTCAAATGACCAAACAGGTTATAAATAATTATTATAAAGAGTGCTGGTACCAAAGATAAAATGATAATGTGCCTTTTGGCTGGTACCTAAAGTAAAAAGCAACACGCTAAGGTTCTAAGCATAACTCTTCTAGACAGTGTAAATTTTTTGATAGCTATCGAAATGTAATCATTAACTTGGGAGCAACAATATGTCTCAAACGTGCTATATTTACAAGGATATTTTTCTGTGTGCAACTCTATGACCTAAATTTCACGGTGAAATAAACACTTCTCTTTTTGCGTCTAACAGTAACATAAGGTCCTATTTTAATATCAACCTTTATCGATTCAGGGAACTACAGCCGAAATATGAAAACGTTTCACAATTAACTATACCTTTTAATGGTGTTCATAAATTAGTCGATCTATTGAGTTCAACCATTGCGCAAGTACAAGCGAAAAGCCCTGATATAACACATAAAACAACAGTAAATGTGGAATAACACTGATTTTATTGTGCATATTTCTATTTACCAACATGCTGCCTATCACAATAAATGTCCCGTATATGGCAAACATATTTATTTGCACACATTTTTACCAGTTAATGGTAGTACATCCCATTTTATCAAACTTATAGAAATTGATATCTTCGTTTATGTGTAAATTATATTAACTATTTATGAATGGTTTATATGTTGACAATGAGTATTACCCACATTGGTTGAATATAGCGTGTAACCTCCGTTTTTAACCAGTGACTATAATCAGCAAGAGAAGGACGTGCGGTTTAAAGTTACTAAAAATAATTACGTACATTTTCCGCGTGCTATTTTCCAAATTAACCTTGTTTATCTCGGGATAACTTCCCTCCGTTTATTTTTTCCTTCTTACTTTACTTTTACCTCACACTTATCCTGTTCTGTTTGCGTATTCATTACAATATGATACTGTAGTACGTGTGAAATGATGATAGACGTATCCGCTACACTATAACTAGAATGGCGAATCATTTTTACGCTATGGTTTTGTAGATAATAGACTAATAATATCGCTAAAATATTTTTTTTGAGAGGCACCAAAATACATGTAACGTAGTACATATATACATTACATGGCGAGGTTCATTATAATGAAGGTTTGTAACATTAAAATATAACCATAAACCCTCAATTGACCGGTTCTTCACATCATGATCGCTCGTACATTCCTCGAATGAAATGTGCAATCGGAGTATTGATATAATGATAAAGCTCTACGTTAGGTTTATTCAGAGATTTTCAGTATCCTGCACAAACGACATGCAAGGATTAATACAAGAGCACTTCCAAGGCCTACTGCCATGATATTAAATAAATCTATATAGATACGGAAATTGACAGGCAATGAGACAAGATATTCGATTTTTGGTGGCTCAGTGGATTGAAATTTTATTTAAAATTTACCACATACAAAATATTGATGTAGCATCATATTTTTTTATCAGTGATTATTCTTTTATCCATATATCTCGTATTCCTTAGTGGTACCCAATTCACAACTTCCTAGAAGTTTTCAACACTTCTATAAATATACTAAAATGAATAATTTTATGCCTTTTTAATACCTCTATCATGTTTGTAGTAATCACATTATAAACTTTGATACCTTTATAGTAAAAAGTATCCCCAGTTTGTCAATTCCAATTACATCCTGAGCGGAGTAGAAGTGTTGTATCTTCTAAAGATTAGTAATCAGCGGTGTATGAAGTTTTCATAAGACCGACGCAAGAAGCCATGCCCCATATTATCGTTGTATTATTATATTATTAGATATTATGCCCCATTATGCCACACATCAAGCGTTTTAAAAAATATTCAATTTAGTGGTTAATTCACAAAACTAATTTAAACCATCCAATGTGAAATGAAAGCTTAAATGTAAACGTACAACACTGTCATACATCAACATTAACAATGGACCTCTTTTAAAATTTTGATTACACGATTTAGGAATGTTACTATGTATTTCTTATTCAGTTTATAGGAATAATTTCTAAGCAAAATTAACATACAAATCTAATGCTAAAAAACTTATTCATCTCACGTTCAAGGACATTTCATTTCATGTTTGATGTAGTATAAAATAGTATAATAACATTCCTGGCGAGTATGTATGTAGATTCGAGATCTTGATTTATTAAAATATTATTTTTTTAATATTAGACTCATGCAAAAAGACTTATCATTATAATTAACACGTGTTATAAAAAACACGTATCGGCTCAACTATACAGTATTATTAAGATAGAGTTTTTTTTTTTTTTAATTTTTAAAAAAAAGGTAAGACATAATGTATCCTTGAATTCTTAATAAAAATATACATGTGTTTGAATAAATTATGGATTTAAAGACTTAAATTCATGTTCTTGGGCATCTTAAACACCGTGAGAATATTTTGTAGGAACGCCAAAATAATAATGTTCGTAATAAAATTTCTATTTTCTGGACTAATTAAGAATTTTTACGAGACATTTATTTAAGCGTTTTTAAATATTCAATTTTCATAGATAAAATAGCGAAATCTTGGAAATACAAACAAATCTGCTATTTAAAATATATTCAATTCTTGTAGTTGAGCGGATTTTCTTATAAAATAATTTTTGTCGTACTCGTAATAACACTGTATCAAGAAAAAAGTCTGACATGATATTGTTTATTGATGTAAATATGCATAATTTATTGTTATGTCATTTAATGAGTGATGGTCCCAACCAGACTACCAGCTACCAGACCAGTTGAGTGCAGTGTCAGTAAAGATGACATCTCGCGCACGTAATAGGCACTAAATATAATGTAATACTCTCCACTCTGCATAGATGGAGTCGCCAATACCATCAGCTGATCTCCATTAATGAATGCGTCAACTTACTTGGAGGGGCGACTCTTCTATCCGCGACATTCCATTCATGAAAAAGCCGACCCTCCTAGGTCAACAACGTCTTAAGCCCCGAACCGCCTCGCAAGCGATAGTGGATATAACGACAACCTTACAGAAGTACAGATTCAACGTTCCAGCCTAAATCAATATAACATATGTAAGTAAACCAGTTTGAGGATCACACAAGAAAGGTAAGGAAAATTCGAAGTTTGAATGGCTGAGCAAATATTATTTTAATTACTCTCGAGAGTCAAAATTCTTTATGGTGACTATCACCGATGCTAAAAATATCTCGCTCGAAATTGTACATTTATAAATCATTACTTTATTCAATTTCGGAGATTCGATTATTAAAACATAAAATTAATATTAATATTGCAGCTACAGAGTTGCTACGACGATTAACCGATGAACATAGGAAAAACAATAGGGGTGCTGAGCCGTGAGATAAGAATTTTAAATGCGGTTGCAGTAAAGGAATTATCGTATATTAGTGCTGTTTTTCAAGTGCCATATACATACTGTTATCCCATATCCGATGGTATGGACATTTTGGATAATACTCTTTATGCCCTCCTAATTAACAAAGCTGATGCGACGAATATTATAATTCTCTACATACGTTACCTCAAATGATTTCCCGACAAGTTGATTTTTATTATAATTGTGCATAACAGAAAGCAGCTCGTTACTATTCATCAAAATCATGTTTCCTTTATACTTCGTAACCATCAGTCTTACATATTTCACGTTGCTAAAAAGATGTATAGGCACAAAGAGTGGAGTACCTCAAGTCATCCCTCTACTCCACCGCCACCGTCTCGAATACTAACAAACTTCTCGAAATAAAACTAACTTTATATTCCTCGCGAGGAGAGTAAGGCCCGCCGCCGAGGTTTGATCCTTTCTCAGAACACATTCCATTCTTAAGGTCCCTGGAGGATGCGAGAGATGATACACTCGCGTATTCTAGATTTATACGCGTTTTTCTACTCGAATTTGTGTGAATTTCAATGCGAAGATAACAGACGGTTAGAGTAACTTGTTTTGCACTCTAAACTCCGCACGGAACAGGAAGCAATAGTGGTATGTTCAGAGCAGACATTATTGTATTTTTTTATTATTCTTTTTTCCGAACCAACAAGTGCAATAATATAAAATCAATTCTTACTGCTTTTTGTGTTGAGGTATGAAACTACCATTCAAATATTTATTTTAAACATGCTCAGCGCTTTGTTTCCATTTTACAAGACTGTCTGAAGATTTAACAGCCGGGGTTTATGGTGTAACAGACATAATCTTTGTTCCATCTGCAATATGCAATATGTGGGTACTGGTTTAATACTACTAACTTAACTAGGATATATTTTTATTTCTACTTTTTTATACATACTTTTTTGTTCAATCAAATATAACGTCTTAAATGAAAAGTTAAAAATAATCCGATGAATCTACCAGAATATATTTTTTTAAATATTTATAATAAATTTTGGCAATGAATCTTAGAAAAGACAAAAATCCTTCTCCAAAGCCGAAAGATTTATTACCTTGAAAATAAGCTATATTTATTATACCTATTTTGCCGAAAGATAACAAAAATTAAATAACTTCGTAAACATTATGTTAAAAGCCTTGAGGGTGAAAAAACTAATGTACCGTTGAGAGTTGGAAAGGTTTTCTTGGAAGGTCCTATAAGGGTGGCTGGCTAGGGGCGTCATGGCGGCATCTCTACTAATCTTCTCCAGTCGTGTCCTAACAGAAAGGTTTCAGCCATACAAACCTGAGGCATTTTCCCACCCTGGTTTTCTTTATACAGAAATTTGATGATGTTTCACTGATGGTGAATAGCCTCATTAAAGTTATTTTCCTTTATATACATATATGTACATCCCTACCCTACATTAATAGGTACCTATTCTATACTATACAGAAAGAGGATTTTAATTTGTTTAAATCATTATATACGTAGGTCATTTTGAATATAATTTACCTTTTTGTTTCGTTCAAATTAGGTTTGTTGTTATTGCTACTTGGTATTTATTGTTTGCTTGAGAAATAATTCAATGTTTACTACTGAACAATGAAGGTAATTAATGCAAAGAAGATGAACATTAAATACAGCACACATCTATTCTTGATTTTAGTTGACCACACAAATCGATATCCATTATGTATTGCATTTCTATTACCACTGGAGCCAGACAAAACCACCTCCGAATTAGCGACGCCATTTTTCGAATGTTTAGTGTTTTGCAAAGGAATGTGTCTAGGGGTTTATTGATGGGTTTGCACAGCACCTTCTCCGAGATAGATAGAGCCTGTATCATTAAACAATTCCTGAAAATATATTTATCATAAAAATTTCTACCTGTTTAAAAAAAAAATCTGAAGATCCTAAGTTTAACAAAGATTCTGCTCGCGATCGCCGCTACCTGCCAATTGACTTTATATGCCTTTGTTTGCCCAGCCTAGGGATTGTACATATGTACATAAGGGCGGCCTGAGATTACAAAAGTCCGTTAAGCCTCCGAAATAGCCCTACGTGTTCAGGTATGATTTATTAACTTTGGCTTTTAATCGGAATCACCTGCCGAGCCTTTATCGGCAAAGGCAAAAAACTAAAAGATTTTAATTTCCAAAAGTTAACTAGCAATGTTGGAAAATTCCCAGGACGCAGTAAACCCGCGAACCTCGACGTTATGTTGTTCGCTTTCATTTCCACCGTAATCTTTTTTGTGTCCTCGATCATAACATACTCGTACATCATCACCGCGATTGTTGATATCCTACCGCCACTTTATAGCCATCACAACATACATTCTCTTGCGCTACAGGCTACACACTTACCTCGCTCATACTCGTAGCATCCATCACAGGTCACGCTGACATGCACTTGTTCTTCATGGCTGCTCTTATTGGTTATGAATATCTACACGGTCTTTGCATCCGCGCATCTGATAGAAAGGTTGAAAGCGAGTTTTTTTATTGCTAAATTACTTCCCTTCGTGTGACTGTTCTCATTATGCATTTGAAAATAGTACGAAGTAAATAACCATATTATTCAATGGGTTGTCAAGTTTACGGTAGAAAAACGATCACGGTATAATAAACCCGTCCAAACAGCGGCATCCTTAGCGCAATGGATTTCTGCTAAAGCAATCGTCCTCGGCGGGTCGTGATCGCCCAACCCGCGCTCCTCCTATAGCAGACTGCGCGATGTTGCATGTTACCCGCAAGTGTCCACCCATGAAATATTCCTCGGGGCAAGAAATAATATCTCCTCACCTCCCTGCTCGCCTGGTGCCGGCCGTTGCGACCTTTTCGGCCTTTTTTATTTCAGTTACATATTCAAGATGTCAATGTTTCCGTTCGATTGTTATCGATTACTATGAAGAACTTTCAGATGCCCATACAATAGTAAAAAATTCCATTTACGATTTACACAATATATTTATTTATTTTATCTCAATGATTTATTCCTAATATAACTATTTTTATCTTTTCAAGAAAAGTATTCACCAAAAGTTTCATTAAGTTGGTTGGACACTTCCAGCACGATGCACGATGTGCGGTCTCGGTTATTTGTTATTTTACTTTCGCCCAGGATGCTGAAATACCACACGCGAGTTAATTCCCTCCGAGTATTCAACATCTCAATTGCGAGGATTTTTCGCCTCGTCAACAATTTCCAGCATCACTTAAGTGGCAATATAGGATTAATACATTTATCGCTTTGAAATTTAATGTACTAGCCTTGACAGCCTGTTTAATTATTTTTTTAGTTTCGCAACTGCGCGTTTTATTGCATTTCGCGAAAAGTGTGTTTAAAATCCAGCATTTTATTTGTGCTGATGAGTTATGTTTTTGAATTGATATCTTCCTCGGTGGTTCCCTTCCCTCACTCCTCACCCCTCTTCCTCTGGAGTGAGATTCCCGACCTGTTTCCTCTACCGTTTCCTCTCTGGAACGACGTAATCATTGTTCATTATTATTGCAACCAATTTTATAGCCGAATCGAGTAGTCGTTAATTGCTACTTTGGCGGTGCTTCTTTGTTTCGTCCTGCTGCGTGCGTATCGGATCCTGATCAAGTACATAATATGGGGGCGATGATTCGAGAAGTGTTTTCCCACCAACTAACATACCGGAGCGCTTAAAGCTCTCCGGGTCATTCCTTCAGCTCATTTCTGGGAAATATTAATTACTTCTCTGTATTGTTATAAATCTACGCAAGGGCAGATGTTACGATGTCGTAACAGTGATATTCAGATGTAAAGTTGACCAGCCAGCTGGTTGTGTTATTATTTATTTCTGATACTCGGAAAAATGTAAAACATGCGAAATCCATTCATTTATGTGTTGGGAAGAATAAATACGCTAAGTCGTTCTCCTTGGTAGGTTGGCTCGTGAGGTAGCGAGTGACCTTGCTGCCGCTATCTGCAGCACTGACTTGGTCGGATGGTCGGCTGGCGGGCTGGTTCGCTGGCTGGCACTCGGCACTGTCCCACGGTGTCTACTCTGCCCCTCCCCCGCCCCGCACACCACCCGCCAAGCCGGCACACCCCTCCCGCACAGCTGATCCCTCCGCTTGAAGAATGCTGTTCCTCTTTTGAGCGGTAACTTCGAATGCCAACGGAAATTTTTTATTCCGTTTCTTCGCTTTAACTCCAAACTCCTAACCTCCACCCTTCATAATTCGTACTCCCTTATCGCAGCACTCTGTACTTATCTCCGATAATCCGTGAAAATAATCGCATTATTATTTCACATAATTTCTAGTATCTACTTCGATCTATTTTCTGTCCCTTTATATACCTAATTGAGCTATTACAGTATTGCAAAATTACCTAGTACGCCCGTAGATGTATAAAATTTCGGGTCAATGCTTCGCGCGTACAATTCTTTTTATTGAAGGACACACGAGAATGTCCCAAGAATAACTTTCAGTTTTTTTATCAACAATCTAAGCATTTTGAATTTAATGATATTTCCCCCACTCATATACATAGAGTATGAGAATTTGCCAAATATTTAACGCGCTAATGACCATAAGTCCCCTACAATATTTTACAATAATTAAATGGAAGCTCTATTATTGTTTTTATTTCAAATAAGTTCAAGTCATTATTTTAGCATCGTTAATAACACCTGTCATCTCTTATCACTTCCGTTTTGGTCTATATTTGGAGCCCAGCACTCCATTTCTCGAGAATCAGCCACTTCTAGTTTTGAATAAGGAAGTGTCCATTGACCTCCGTTTTGCGGAAGACCTGGATTTATGTAGCGCATCACCATTACCAACCCATCATTGCAAAATAAGAAGCAATTAAACTTAATTATGCGCATTCGTTTAATGCTTAATGTGTGTTTTATGAGTAGAAAGAAATTTTTGGAATTGCCAGGACTACAAAATCGGAAGAGAAATATTAACAACGAATTATTTTGTAGCCCCTTAAATGAGAATCATTTTATTTATAATAAAACAAGGAAACGAATGTATCTTGAGGTCAGTATCCTAGTTAAGTTACTCACGAAGGTACTTCCGCTTAATTTAATCAGTTTTCTGATTATCTGTAACGCTGGTGGTTAAAAAAACGAATTCCCACTTTATGTTTATTTATACACATGGTTGGTTTTATATTATTATATTCCACGTTATCGTGCAAAAATGCTTTTTTCTGTTCAGTTTAGTCGTGGAAAGTTATGGTTCAGTACCTTATCGAACTATATGTAAACCTCTTGATGAGCATCATTTAACTGTTGTTTTTTTGTTACAGAAATGGGAACTGTTGGTACTCTCCAAGTTGAAGTGGGACCTGTCTGTTGTAACTCCTCAGGACTTCCTGTCCCTCCTAGTCACCAGGTTACCTCTCGGTGGACATGTTGAGACTGACATGGTCATCAGGCACGCGCAAACCTTTATCGCCCTAGCAGCCAAAGGTAGGATCATTCGAAATATCAACAATTCTTCATGATTGCCCTGTTTAAATTTGAAGTAATTGATTTTTCTTTTTATCCGTGATAGAATCTTAAGTGATAAGAAGTTGCGTTTTATGAGCATTCTAGTGATGTCACCATACTTAGTATGAATACTAAATACAACGAACCATTCGCCTTAGTTGACCGAATCCAAGGCCATTATTTGCCTATCCGATTTTAGGTACCATTGCACTAAAGAATGTCATCTCAAGCTCTGTTCTCTATTCAATTTGCGATTGGTCACAAGATTACAAAAGCATTGCGCATTGTTTGTTTAGTCATTTACCACGTGAGGGTCTTAGGGGTGTCATGATGAAAATTAAATCGAAACATTTATTTCAGAGCACTGGCTCTTCTACTACTGAGTAGACAAATTTTTTTAAAATGTTGAATTTTATTATCAGAATTACGTAATTCAGCTGTTTTGGTATTTAGGAAAATCTTTACAAATTATCTTATATTATTCCAAATGGATATTTTAACTAGCGAAATACGCTATTAATGTAAGTTCTTGATGCGGAAACAAGGTGTCAAAGTATATTTCAGGAAAATTGGACTTTTATAGGAACATAAAATCGAGACATAACTAGCTAGTAAAGTTTAGTAAGTTAATTTATATAAACATAAAAATCTGGCTATAACCTTAAAAGAGACCATTGATAGCGCGAGTATTGGTACTATTCACAAACCAATGTACCCATAATGGAAAAATCAAAAGTGTTTTTACGATGCTAAAGGATTATACAAAATGTATTTAAAAAACATTTTTGTTTTTATCGCTCTTTTTACTCAGTGCCGCCATTTGGTGGATCCCAAAACTTAATAACAATAATAATGTATTCACATTTACTATTAACGAGCCCCCTCTCCACAAGCCGCGGTGTTCCCAAAGCGATCTTTTTGCTCTCGGTCCGACCGCAGATAAATATACCGACAAGATTTGGCACCTCGTTATTGGCAAAAGCCATCACATGATGAATAGATAGCGATATTTTGCATTCAAAAGATATTCCGACACCACACAAACTACAACGTACTTATAACACTATCATTAAAATCACCCTTGTCTACTTATTTGAGAAGAAATAGCGTATTACTCGTATGAATGAAACAATACCTACACGAATTATTGATTCTTGTAATACAGTAAATTGCCTACCTTCTAACAAGGCAAATTATTTCCTGCCAGTTGTTGCAACCGGACACATTGTTTTAATGAGTATTTCCTCTCTAAGATAATTCTAACAATCGTAACTTCCAACTTTCAACTAACAATCCTTTAACTGCCAGATTATTGAGCGACTGTTTCAGTTTTCAGTGAGAGAAGTCGGCTGCCGTAACAAATATAAAATTATATGATATAAGTGTTGCTGATTTATTTAATATGACTTGACCGAAAGCCTGCTGCGATTTCCCACACGGGTGAATGCATTCCACGAAGAATTGAGTAGGCTTCGACATCAGCCACGGTATTGTAATACTGCCATTATATATATATTATAATAATGCGTTATGGTCCGAGGATGAAAGAATTGCCCGTTCAATAATAAACATAAAGTATCAACAAACCAACATCGCAATTTTTGTACCTTTTTTTGTGCATTCGTTTCTCCAAATTTTCCTACAAAATTACTTTTTATCGCAGAAACAGCTTTACTCGATTTCGATGTTGGTGTTTTTGTTTATCTTTAGTGCAGTTGTTGATATCGGAATAAGAGAATTGCGGATGAACTGTGAGAATATATTTCGCGTTCTTTCATTTACATAAATCTTTGTACTTCGGCAACAGGGACTGAGGAACTCAGTTGTACCATTCAAGTGTCACTCTTAACCACGAACAAAGTGCGAATAAAATACCACAACATTTATTAAGCTCTTAATATAACCGGCGACACAAACTCAAGTCGACCTTTACCTCATAGAGAAACAATTAATTAGAACTACTAGTAATATTCAATTAACGCGTAATAATTTTTTTTACGCGACCCGATTGAGTGTATTATAAATGAAAAAAACCTTTAAAAATATGCGGCGCCTAAATTAAACGACTCGAATTATTAATTATTTTAATTACGTATTAAGAATATAAATTCAAGACAATTAAAGCAATCCTTCTTAATTAATATCCGACAGACGCGGACGTTATAATAAGAGTAGTCATTAAGGCACATTCTTGTTTTTATTTCGTCATACACACTTAATGGTGCATAGGACACTCCTCGACGAATAAAACGGTACAGGTTCGTGAAGAGTTGTGTATATCTCGAAATTAATAAAGCGTCATTAAAAGTATTACTTTAAGGACGCGGATGTCCCCTTCATAGGATTCGCGAATCTCGGAAAGACGATAGTGAAGTTAAGTGCTCTCGGAAACTAGCAGGTATGTAATTGTCTTACGACCAGTTCAGCATCCATCATCATATTGGAAGTTATAATTCGAACTAAACATCGTAACTAAAAAAACTTGAAAAATCTGTAGATAAATAAAACTACGTTCTACATGTACAATGTACAAAACGTAATGGAAATTTTTAATATTTGCACCAGGGCAAAGTCGTATAATCAGACGGCGATCCACAATTGCTGGTCTGGCAACCCACAATCTGAGCTGAGGGCCCCGGGGGAACCTTCTTACCTTCCTCCCCCCCCGTCACTTCCCGGCCCTTCTCGTTCATTCATCACACCGCGTTTATGGGAACAGACTCGCCCGCCCATGCTCAAATTTGCTCAGAAAATTGCGAAATCGCTATTACACGCCACCGACCAACGAACCCGAACTTAAAATGCAGATAACGAGATATTGATTGGAAAGCACTAGTAATTTAACAAGCAGCATTTAAAATGTAACGCCTTTACCAAATTTAGGAAGACCCTGCACTCTTTTTGAAAACTGCATTTTTTTTTATTGATTCTGGCGTATTTTAATATGGCAAATTTTTTGCACAGGATTTCCCATAGTAACACCTTGATATTTATGTATTAACCTCGATATAATTAAAAGCTTAAGACACCAGCTACCACTTATTTATTTTAACGATTAATACAAGACTGAATTTGTTATTATAATATTGTAATACCACATTACAACATTAAGATTGATAAAGGGAAAAATACTGCAATAGAAAATATATTTTGTGATTTGGGGAAGAAATAAAGTTGTTATGAGTTTTGATATCTTGATTTTGTTATGCTACTTTTAGTGTAGGTTAAGGAACGTGTTATTAGACAGAATGAGGAGTGCTACACGCTGTAGTGTAGTGTAGTGTAGAAGTGTAGTCAGTGTATTGTATGTAGACCCTCGCCCCATAACAGATCGCGAGATCACTACAGTTACAGTCGGCCTGTACCGGAGCGCAGACTGGCCGTGCCAGGAATGTAGTTAATGCCGTCTCCACCAAGAACCAGTTTACTTCACGCCCGAAATTACTTCAAATTACCCTCAGACCCTCACATGAAGCAGATCTCCAATGATAGACCTATTATCTTCCTCCCGTGACCAGCGAATCGAATTTGCGAAATTGGATCCTTGGCGGGAACACACATGAAAATAGCCTCCATCAACATTCTAATTTTATTGTTAATGGGCTTGTTATAAACAATCTACTATAGTATAGCTAACTACTAAATTGAAATTATTGTTACATACTTAATGATTCTATTTTCTCTAATTTAAATTCAAAGAAATCATCTTTTGTTTTTCTTAGGATTTTTCAAAGGATAGGCTTGTAAATACGTTAAATTTCCCCGACATATTCAATAATGTTCATACATTAATCATTTGTATCTCGATATGCTCTGTGATGTGGAAAATTGGTTCTGAATATTTCTTTAATCTGCTCACACTTGCCAATTTCCGGTGCGATACTGGCGCCGCTTCGTTACCAGGGTGGCATAACTGGCAGGAGTCATCGCGCGCTCCATACGCCCCAACGTAGACTGTGTAGCGCCATTAAAAGGAAGTAATCATAGAGCATAGGAAATGCGCGAGCGCCTCGCGACCTGTGAACATTTTTATGCTCCTAGTATGAAACTCGCAATCTCGTCTACCCAAACCCGCACGGGGTACTTAAAAATAATAAAAAATTTTATATTTAATAATTTAAAATGTTTTTTTAAATTCTTTCTTCGTTGGGAGTTGGGAGAGCTTTCGTTATAGCGTGTACAATGCAGTCGAGACCACCATGTCGCAGACGCCACCGCCGAGAGCTTATGGCACCATACGAGAATGCATTTCGCTCAGGTCAATGTAACTCAGGTCGACTTCACGGTTTCTTTACTGCCACCATTCATATGCATTATTTCATTGAATAACAATAGCATCGTCCTGTTAAGTAGGTATTCCTGTATACATCTCGCCTATATTATAACACGAATACAATCAGTTTGCGTAGTTTCGATTTTCAGTATTTTATTGCCTATGTAATTGACAGTGATTTCTTGCCTCTGTTTATGGAACGGTATGATGATATTTGTCTATGACTCGCCTAATTTGAATCACTCCTACATTCCGTGTTGCCGTATAAATCTACATAGTTTTCGCGATCATTCACACATTTCCTACTCAAATCGCAAAATATTGGTGTAACTTTGGTCCACTAACCTTAAGACCTCGCAAAACAATAGTTGCGCCACAAATATGTCGCAGACATGAATATTTTATAACGAACATTAAGTGAAATATTTATACGCGAGTCAATGTTGTTCCCCCAAAACATTCTAATTTTTACTACGAATGTCAGCTTTCAAAAAAGAATACGATATTATGTATCACCTGTAATTTGGTTACCGTGCATGAGGTCCCGGGTTCGATTCCCGCAGTTTCCTATGCACCATTTGGTGTGGATAAGGGAAAGTAATGTACATAATCACAATATATGCATATGCAACATACCCAAATTTGTAGGTAGGCATTAGGCGTGTTGCAATGATAAGAAAAATAGAAAAGAGAGATAAACAATTTTTTAGCACAGCATTTTTATTATACATATATGGCTTTTTTTTTCATACTTAAATTTAACATCTATTACCGACTTAAAAGTTAAAACTTGACTTGCGCCGCATCATCGGTATTGCGCGGTACATTATCTCCTTATAAAATCTCGCCTGCAACGTCTTTTCGTGTACATTTTTTTGTCTCGCATTGTCGCGAAATTCTCGGGTCATGCTCTTTAGGGTTAACGCGAACTGTTGCTTCTCGATCCGCCATCCGGTGCCGGCTAATATCTGTCCGTCTCTCTCTATCTCTGTCTGCCGCTGGTCTGCAGATGCAGAAGTATGTATTTCGCAGATGAGGCGAGATAGCGAGTCGGTCCTACCGAGGATGCATTTCCTTCGCTACAAGTATAACGACTCATCAGCTGTATCATACACAACTTGGACAACAATCATTTCAGAAAACATTAACGTAATCAAACATTTGCGTGAACCTAATTAATCGAATTTCCTTGATTTTCACTGTGATCCTAATGTTAATGTCTTAACGCCATCAGTGTGTAATCAACATCCACAAATCCCTGTTATCAACAGCTATTTTAGTGCCTTATGGAATTAGCAATAACTCGTTATTGTTACCCTTTTACAATCATGGCATTCGACGGATTGCTAGCATTGTTACACGTGAACTGCTAATTACGTTTAATAAATATGTTTCCCGCATTTATTTATGGCTGCAGAGCATAAATAATAATGGAACTGGCACATTGGTATGCCCAAGTTTGTCACTCTTACCGTCTTGGGCTACATGAAGGATGAAGGCAAAAACCCCACGTGGTTAACACCGTTGCGTTGGCGCGTATGACGGGAAAGAATGGGAAAGAAGGATTTTATTTTTACAAAAAGAGGAATCCGTTTTCTTAACTCTTTGGGAAATAGAAAAATATTGAGCTATTAGTCACATCATATATATTTAATTACTTACCTGTTAAATTTTCTCACCAGGTATTGCGCCATTTAAATATCTATCTGTGTAGACCGCGCAGGAAGACGGAATTCTCTAATACGGCTAACTTGCTAACGTTTCTTGTTCAGATAAACAACATAATTATGTATATTATATAGTTACACATTTGTCCACATGTTTCTCTTGGCGTTCACTAATCTTGTGAATAATGAATCTGTCAGTGATGCCAAAAGTTCAACGAACTATGGACCGGTCGTTAAGGAATAGATACTAACTATAGTAGACATTTTCCTATTCGCTCAAATACTCGCCGGTTTTTTCATAAACTTATGGAAATTTGAAGCAGAAGCACTACTTTTTTTTCGGTTAATTTATGTTTAAAATTGTAAAAACATGGCCCATGAGAGGCCGGTCGTAAAGCTTTCGAATTCCGAGTGTAGGTACTGGTGTACTGGTCTGGTATCTACTTCCCAAGTTGCGAAACATATGCTGTAGGCCTTCTGCTTGACAGATTTTGCAAAACCCTCATTACAGGCTTCAGCAAGACGAAACAATGTGCAAAATATTACGTTATTGTTTAAAATTTGAAGGTTACTGAAAGTAGCATGTGGTTATTTTAACTTCTCACTAATGTATCCATCATGTTTCAGCTGTGGGTGAGATGAATGAAATATGATTTTTTGTATAAATACTTATGAATAGCTAAACCTACGCTTGCCCATAGCCTAATTGTGTATTTTCGCAAGTAATAAAATGAAGACTTTTAAGATATTGAATTTAACCGATTATAAAAATTAAATGAAAGGTTTTTTAAAATTAATTAAAGGTTTTCATGACTTTCATGAAAATTTCGCTGAAAACTGCGGAAAGCCATTCAAATTTCTCAACAAGGATAGGTATACTGATAATAGATTTCAGGAAAACATAATTTGAGAGGAACTATCGTATATTTTTAGATGTTAACACTTTTTAGAGCGCCTTCGTTTAATCTTTCAGCCTACCTCGAATTATGTAAATTCTTCTACGGTATCTTATTGATCTTGGAGGATTCGGGGCGGGCATTTGGGCTACATTATAATATCTGTTTTGCTGAAACGATTATTTACTGCCTGTTTGTGTAACAAACTCAACAGAACAAGGGAACCAACAATCGACTTATTCATTATTAATCGAATATTATTTTAACTTTTAAACTGTAATTTAATAAACATATATAATATGACATTGTGTTATACCATATATATAACATACCTAATAAGTCGATGTTATTGAATAATATATACTCTCTTATCCTTAAATGCAGTACTAGAAGCTGCCAATATTTCAGTCAATACGCTTTCCATTACGCTAGCAATTTGGTTGACAAAAATGTTGATATCTTCAACACGATTTTTTTGTTTAGTTATATACCTAAGTTAATACCTATTTAGTTATGTAGGTATATAGTTTTTTTTTTTCAATATCCTTCTGTTGAAGATGCGGTAACCCAGTCTGTTCAGGAGAATTTCTGCAAGCCAATGCAACGCCAATAAATATAATTGAGTGTTACATTCCCCAAGCAACAGTCTGCCATAAAAACATCAGTCATAACTCTGTCAAAGCAAATGGGAGGAAATTGTTAGGTTCGCTTATAAATTTAATTTAGTTTAATCATCGACCAAAATCGAACGTAGGTTACATAAGTAACATGATGTTTATATTAAATTGCTATCACACAAGAAATTTTACTGATAAATTTATTTTAGTATCAAGAAGAATACAGAAAAATATTATTTTAAAATCGAGCTTTCTTAGAATCGTCCCACCTAGTTTTAACGATTTATCAGCTGGAAGTAGAATTCAAGTACCTACATACTTGTTGCCTTTTTCGCGTAACTTGACGTTTATCAGGTAATCACACAAATATTGGTGTATTTATGTGGGCTGGTAATAATGTGAGCGAGTGCCGAACCCTGAGAGGGCGCTCACCGCTCCAAGTCCGCCATACTTGGTCCGTGAGAAACATTCGCTCGGCCGCGGGGAGGGACAATGGCGGCCGGTCCCAAACATCGCGAATTATTCCGCAAAGGGCCCGACGGCGATCATCCACTTCTGTGTCCGGTTTTGAAATCATCTCCTCATACCAACATCCCCCCTTCTCGTATCGATCTACCTGTGGATGTTAGTGAGCGAGATCATAACACAATGGTAAGGTTTCCCAATGCACAAAGTAAGTTTTCGGTCGCACTCAATCTACTGCACTTTACAACGCAACTTTTACATTATTTCAGATGCAACACCGCTATCTGTGTGGCGTAACGATGATAACTGTTGACTTAGGTCCGGATCTCGTGGGTGCTATCACAAATTCAAATTAAACATGCCCTTACTTCATAAATCATATTTTTATACTACATGCAGCACATAAAATAAATTAGAAAATTTTTAATCTTTTCCTAATTGATGAATATTTTATCCTAATTAATGAAGTCACAACCGATCAAAATATGCTTAGATAAACATTCATTAATGAATAGTTCTATGAATTTATAACAAAAAGGAATCCCTTAGTCCCTTAGTGGATGGGAAATATCTACGTAATTTTTAAAATATGTGTTATCATTTGAATTAAGTCATTTTAAAATTTAGAGCAATCTGATTACGATAAAAAACTGATTGACAAGGCGCCATCGCCTTTCCTTTATCTGGCTCCTATACTCCTATATATTTATTATGCAGTATGCACGTTGCAATATTACAGCTGATTTTCTTGGAAGTTCTAATTTGCTGTCAGTCAAATATAATTCCTCCTGCATGCAAACTTAATAGCTATATTGATTCCTGGTGTTTTAAACATCCTTAATTTTGCAAATTCGCGTGCACCTAAAAAAATCGCGTGAAGCAAAATTCTGAACGCGGGGCCGACCTTATCAATTAAGTAATAATCAGCATAAAATGGTATATCAACAAACCGTATCTATTGTAGTAGATAGTAGATGCATACTAAGTAATAAGTATTCCTATTCTACTTTTAGATCGAACATTAATTTTACACCTACATTTAGTACCTAGTAGAGGAGCTTTAATTGGAAATTATTATATCCAATGTTGCAAAACTTCGAATGAAAGAAAGTTAGAAAAAGTCTAAAGGGACATTTTTAATACCTGTTGATTATCTATTTTAAACTAAATGTAAGT
Source organism: Micrasema minimum (assembly GCA_022494985.1). Classification (NCBI taxonomy): domain Eukaryota; kingdom Metazoa; phylum Arthropoda; class Insecta; order Trichoptera; family Brachycentridae; genus Micrasema; species Micrasema minimum. Next base: position 37,160 of record JAGVSP010000424.1, on the reverse strand, counting down.
CATTGGGTCATGACAGTATAAATGATTTTTCCTGTGATGAACAGAATATGTGGGATGCGGATAACAGGATGGCAAAAGGAATAAGATAAGATAGCAGGCAGGACTTTCAAGGGTGCTGGATGCGATAGTAGTATCTGAGGAAACCGCTATCACATTTTACAAAAAAAACCATATCATTCATACCGAAATGTTATTTTTTTTTTCCTCTAAGGTTATCGCGTCAACAACATGCATCGCGTGGGTGTGTGCGTACTGCATAAGTTAGTATAATATGCAGAGAGATTTTATAAATAATTTGCACCTACTTATCTATTGTACATAGCGTCAAACATTCCTGAAGTTGACCGAAATTAGAGAGGAGTCACTTCAAACCACTTTATAACGGTCAACTTTCATTGCAGAGTATGCAGAGCTTATGTACCAAAGATGAAAAATAAAGTTCTTAGAGAAAACAACAACGGCCGGGCAAGACACAAACGTGCTAACGTATCTACATAAAATATTATCTCCTGCTTTATTGTTATTGTTTAAAATAATCCCACATTCGATAACTATCGAAAAAGTTATATTTTTTTCAACACAAAAATCACAAAACACTCTTGCTAAGAGAACGCATCAGGAATATATTATAATCTGTAATGTGATAATATATATTTATGTTGTATGTAGCAAGGAGTAGCACATTCCAACCTGACATTTTGTCCATCTAGTATTATTTTTCCTTTCGCTTATGCCCCTAATTAAGGCAAGCCAGTTTTTATTATCTTCAAGGATTCCTTGAAAAATACATAAGTACTTATAAAGTTTACTAGATGTTTTACGATAGTCTTTTCTTCGGATAATCACTGCCCAAGTTTTTAGACACTTCGATGGCTAACCTATCAACTGGAAATCCTGTATTATTAAATTAACATAGATTACAGTCAATATAGTAAAGGACGTTGTAAAAATACTGAAATACATCATATTCTAATTTCTAAAGAAATTATTGTGTATTTTTTAATTGTTTGACATAATACTATACATTAATCTTTTTCTTATAATAACGATATTCAGTTTAAATTCCAACAAAGCCCTTAATGTATTCTAAGAATTCTAATAAGCTTAATAACTTTAAGATAACACATTTTATACGATAAGATAAAATGCATTCGCCAAAATGTTTTTTGGATGTTTAGTCCTCGGTAAAAGAAGTTATAGGTATATTATTCGTACCTACTAGGTACCGTCCTACCTACCACCTACCTGTCGATTGTTTTTTTATGTTATGCAGATGTATTTATCAATATTTTTTCCTTTCGTTCTCAGATTTCCATTTCACTATGTACACCGCCAGTACTCTGGCCGCAGCCAGTATTGCTGCAGCTCTTCAAGGGCTGGAGTGGGGAACAAAAGCTAAAGTACCTTTATCTGAGTTAATAGCGAGACTTCACTTCCTTACTGGAGTTGAACAGGTAAACATTTTGTTAATATTTATTAGTTAAATTATTGAATTATACGTATGCACACGAGTTAAACACTGATTAATTAACTAAGCTACGTGATTCGTTAAAAGTAAACAAATAAATGATTGAAAGAATTAATAAATTCATACTTGATAAGAAGTACACTGATTTCATCCAACTAAAAAAATACACGTGTGTAGGTACCTACACTACACTGTCGTCTAATAAAATTATTGTTTTAAATTGTTGCCAACTTTATTCCAAACGCCATAGCCCTAAGATACTTTTTTAATCCATATCCGCAAATATTATCTATGGGTACCTCTACTCTACATAATCATTAAATCTTAATTTTGCGTCGTGTTAATTTTGTTTTGTGATTGTTTCAGGACTACCTTCATGCGTGCTTGCAACAAATCGAACAAATGGTACAAAAAACTATCGAAGAAAGAAAGGTACTAGCAACACCGTGACAAAAAAATGACAACTGACAGTTGACTGAAGTTTTGATCTGCCCGCCCGGTCAATGGTAGAATCTTTATTTCGTTTAATATTTGTATTATTGTGGCACAAGGAAAATTAAATGCACAGTATTATCAGACAGAGGCTCTTGCCTGAAAACTGTTCGAATATGGGACAATAATACGAATATGTGACAGCAACAGCAAGAGATTTTACATAAATAAAAATGCCTGTTGCCTTAGTGCCAAAAATTCTTTGTTTCTATAACTCGTGCTTAAAGATTATAATACTAAAAATAACAACGTAAAGCCTTTGATGAATCAGACGATATTTGTACCTACTTTGAATGTTTTAACTATTATATAGTTATGATATGATTAAGTGTTATTTTGTGTGGTTAATTGCATTAAACATATAGATGCTTTATTTATTTCCTATGGAATTATTAAACTGGTAACACGTTTCATTATGAAACTGATAAATACATTGACTATTGTATTGAGAAATGAACTCGTGCAATTGTGTAAAATGATTATGAAGTGATTTTACATCCCGTGAAAGTTATTCTGGAACTATATAATCAATTATTATTAATCTTTATCTTGTTTAGGATTTCATATTTTATTTTAAGCCTGTAAAATAAATTAGTGATCATAAAGTGATTTTACATTGCCTGAAAGTTATGTGTAATTATTAATAATGACTATTTCTTTATCTTATTAGGATTTTATAATACATATAATATAAGGTTGTAAAATATATAATTTTTTTTAAAATAAGCAAAAAATGTCTTATGTGGATATTTGAGAATTACTCTGTATCTGCTGAATTTGTTAAGGACTTAAATATATTTTATTATTAAGTGTGAATGAATTGACCGGATAAAGATGGCTCCTTCATATAAAATGGTTATTGTGTGGCCAAGAATATGTCCAGTGATAGTCTGACCTACTTACTTATAATTTAAATATTATTGCATAGGATTGCCCAAAAAAAGATTTGAACTCTTTTGTAGGATGATATATAACTCGTGATAGCCTGTGGTAAATATTCTTGGCAGAATAATACAATGAATTGGGGGAAGGCAAAACAGTACGCTTTAAAATATATAAGTATGTTATTTCTTACTAGTGGATATATTTAGTTAACGTTAGAATGCAAATATGATAATGAATATTCCAACATTAGCTGTATTTGTATATATTCAACATGTACAATAGGTATGTGTATTTTTTACCAGTTTTTATAGAGTTTAAGTAGAATTATTAACTGATTGGATAGTATGTGTTACGAAAATATCTTCATAGATAAACAAAAGAAAAAACCTAACAAATTTCTTCGTATAGGTGGAATAGGATGATATTATTTCACATTAAAGTTTTATATTTCGATAAACACAGAATTCATACAAGAACCTAATAAGCCAATATGATATAGCGGTAAATAGGTATAATATATCAGCCAATCTTGAAATAGTATGAAACGGCTTCTGGTCTTTAAGAATAGCTACAAAATGCTACAAAAGCACAATGTGTTCCTTACTTTTAGCGGCATTGAGTGTAGTTATGTAATTTTATATTTACTCTTGTAAAGTGTTTAGAAGTTGGCATTATTTGTTGTAAGATTTCCTATGAAGGTCATATTTTCATGTCTGTAGTCATGTCAAGTCATAATAGGTTTATTAAATCACTTTGGTATTGTAAATAAAATAAAAAAGTAAACCTACTAATTAGTCAGAAGTTATAAAAATAAGAATTAACCTATTTTGGGTTCCTATATAAACTAGACATAAAGGAAAATGGGTGCAACAATAATGTTCAACAAAAAATAAGTGAACCCTTTGTAAACAAACCTCTGGTACATAGCATTAAGTTAGAACGTATATATTATACTACAAAACTAGCTAAGTATAATTCTCAGGGCCCGCTGTTTAATCAGTTGTATAAATTATATATTTTTATACATTTTAAATATGTAATTGTTTCCATATAAAATTGTGTATTTTAGAAAAAACAGAGTACATTTTAAAAATGATTAGTATTTAGCTCGCTATATGTAACATACCTCTGATCAAACAACTGGGCCTTAGTGTTTTCAAACAAAAGACTGCCATAGAGTTGTAATTCCTCCACACACATGTTGAAATAACCCATGATCTAATCTTAGTACTTTATATTATGTTCAGTCTTCCAATGTAAATAATTATTTTAAGCCCATTATGATTGTGTAAAATATTTTTAAGTAATCAATATTTTTATTTTTAACCATGTTGATCCAACTTTATGTAATTATATTTATGTTAAATACTTACCTGTAAATATAAATATTACTATGATATTGTGGGTAAACTGACAAAAATGTTACCTCTAAAATTCCCATTTTAAGAAATCAAGTATAGTTCCAATTTTATACCTTTATTTCTTATTCAATCGCAATATGCATGAGATGATATTTAAATATACTGAAATTTTATCGTTTCATACTTTTTACATTTAAATTTCTAATAATTATCGTTTGTATTTATTTTAAATATACAAAGTAAGACAAATGATTTCTCACAAAAATGGTGCTTAATATGTTAAAATTCTAATATTGGTGTTTTTGCCATTTTTATAGATCATTAAAAACTCAATACTGCATCATTAATCAAACTGCATGTTTTCGACTTTTTCAACGTTTATCCAGTATACCCACGATATACAATAAATAAACGAAACAAAAATAAATGAATTTTCACATAAATATATATTTTTTTCATTTATAAACATCTACCTATGCTCCAAATTGTCGCAAGGCTATTATGACCACGCAAGTCTTTATCGGTCATTTTACAGGACGACAGAGAAATTTAGATAACAGTTTTAACGAGTGATGTTTTATGAATAAATATTTTATTTAAATACATTACTTGAAAACAATACATTACATTAAGGGAAAGATTTTTCTTAGTAGATACCAAGTCTTGCAAGTACGAGTATGGAGAAATACCAGGTTCAAAAACCAGGTTTTTAAAGTATTTAAGTAGGTATTTAGATATTTAGAAGTATGGCGTTTTACGGGTGCGCGTGCGGCGTTTGCATACATATTTTCTGAGCGGGCAAGGCAGCCCCCGTGGTGAGATGGCTAAGACACTGAATTCACGTCATGAAAGTTCCACGTTCTGAGTCCCAATCGTCTCAATGAGATCACTAAAATAATAAAAGATTTTTCTCAATCCTGTGATATAATACTCGGTGTGAAACTTATGGTGCTTTTAATGAAGAAAATCCATAGATAATGAAATAAGATAAAATTAATATACAAAATATTGAAAAGTAAAATTTTTATAAACGACATTTTAAGTTTGTCAAAATGGGGGAAGTTGTAATGCATCAAGTGACCACTTAACCCAGCCAATGACAGGTCATCACCCCTGTAAACGCCTAGATATCCATATTCCCCTCCAAAATTCTCGCCTCTGTTGAGATGTCAATTGTAAGTAAAAATTTTACTTCGTTTCATTAACTTATAGAAATTTTTAATTAATTAAAACAAACAGATAATATGGTAAATATGTTATTTCTATTTGAAATAATAAAAAAAATTAACACACAAATAAAATAGATACAAGGTATTTTATAACAATTTTTCCCAATCAAAAATTAAAAAAAACAATACATATATATTATTACAATAACAAATTTCAGCAAAATACAAAACTAATAAAATAACTTATCCAATCATAAGTTCCAGGCTAAGCCAAGTGCTTACTTTCCTATGGAAGCAGAAAAAATAATCATTAATTTATCAATGATTAGCTTGGAGACCACCATATGATCCGCATAGGAAGCGGAAATGAATTGATGGTTGATGATGCCTGCAACTATTTATGCAACTCGATTAAACAGGTCAAAGATTTTCTCTCCGAAAGTAAACGAAGGATCAATATATGACATTGGTATGATTGAAAAAATTATATTTAATTACAATATAACAATTTTTTTATTATGTTCAGTGCTAAATATGCTATTACTTTTTATTTTCTTGTAAGCTTAAATAAATGTTGGACAACCACAGATTGAATTTTAATGAAAGTAATTATTAAGTATTAAATATTTATAACAATTTTGCCTCAATTGAAGGTAAGTAAAAAATAAAACAAATATTATTTATTAAAGATATGGTAACTCATACTTACTTTCCATAATAGTATAAAAGCAAAAGAGACATCATGAAATAAATTAATATTAGACAATATAGGTACCTAATTCAAGTTAAAGGTTTATAAGAGTTTAAAACAATATTTCTGTGCTTACTGAACTATCATTCTGATGAGTTAATAAATTATGTCAACTATAACAATAAGTTTTGTATATTAATACGGTTATGTAATAATACCTCAAGGGCACACATACCTGCGTACAGAAAAAGATTTCCTAAATTACAAAATTCATTTCATTTTAAAACCTATCTACATAACAATTTCGCCATAATAATATATTGTAAATGTTGAACTCAACCCAGAATAAAAAAACTTACCGGGTTATCGAATCAATGGGTATTGTAAAAAAAAACAGCCAGGGCAGTTATAAAGATTACCATTCTTTTACTTAAAATTTAAATAGCATGTTAAAAAAAAAATTACTTATAAAAACCTTTCGTCGCGTCATGATTCATCACCAAGATTTAGATGGTCCCATATTAATTTAAGGAAATTTATTTTTTGTTACACTGAGAAAATCTGGCTTTGAAAAATTTAAAACATACGTCAAAATAATTATTGGTTTACAATTTATTAAACGCCAACACTTTTCCAAAAGCACCATTTCATATAACAACCCTAGAAGGCCCAATCTATGCCATTTTGACGTACACTCAAATGCATATTAGCGAATAACTTGGATCTAAGCGAGCGTTCGACATATATTGCAAAAATGATGTAGACTAAGATTTTTGGTTTCAATACACACTACACCTTTTTGCTAAATCTCTGCCTTAGCCAATTTCAATATCGTAAACGGCAATGCACATTTTTATATTAGTACAATTTAAAAAAATGTATTCTAAATGCATGTCAGTATTATATGGAAAAAATAGAATATTTAACACTCGGGGGATAATTGCCAAGAATTCAAACTACAAATTGCAATCTTATTTTTTTAAATGTCTATTATCACAAATATTAGGTAAATTTTATGGCATTTTAAACTCACTTCATGTCTGAATTAGAAATTAAAAATGTTTGCAATATTTGTAAAAGAATTAAGTATGTTTGGCTAGTGTGCTAATAGAATAAAGAGAGTCCTTATCTGTCACTTTACATCTAGGTTAATTAAAGTTAGATAAAGTTGACCAAAAACTTCCAAGAGTACTAAAATTTCATTAAAAAATACAAAGAAAAGTACAGATTATGTTTTAGATATGCTGATCATCATCCCTGAAGATTGACACTGCCAACAAAGCCCACAAACACGACATAATAACCCAGAAAAACATAATCTGTATTCTGAAGGGTGTGAAAACTTACAAACTTTGATTACGAAGAAAAGTACCGGCCAAATTTATCTCAGAAGAAACTCAAAAGTCAACATAAAAAACCACAAAGTGAAACATTATTGTATGTACACATGAATTAAAATTAGATAATTAAAATATATTATTTACATCTAAAAATCTACATGTTGGCATTTGCCCCCAAAATGTTGCTTTATAAATCAATAACCAGTTAAAAAGAGGAATGCAGACATGACTTGAAGGAATAAGGCAACTGTTACATATGCACCACTTTCGGAGTTGTTTTTCCCCACAACCAGTTCAGCAGCACGGTGGAGGCACTCTGGGTATCTCGAGCTAAAATAAAAGAAAACAATTACCACAAATGACTATAAAAGCACTCATTTCTCAAAGCACATGGACCAAGTCAAGCCAAGAGGGATGGAAAAAGCCTTTTTAGGCTAATCAAATAAATAAGAAATATTTGACACGAGTTCCGCCCAATAAGATATTTAGACGGCCCTGTAGCGTAGTGATTAATATGCTGGACTCACACTACGGAGATTCCCAGTCAATAACTAGTAACCCTGGGTAGTTTGTAATCTCGTTCCCCTCTGTTATTGAGCCACCTGCAGTTTGATTCAGAGTCCGTGCTATTGCAAGTTAACGCCGGCACTCTGCTTAGAGCGTAATCCTCTAATCCATATTCTGAGTGAAGTTTTTGACATGTCAATTCAGTTACTTAATGCCATGGGTGTAAAGCCCGTATTAACTAGTTAGTGCGTTCTATAAAGATACTTACTCAGTGTAAAGTGTGCTTCCCTCAACCTGGCGGCTGCCTCTGGTGGCAGATGCTGAACATCTCTCTGAAGCAGTTCCATTTGTCTGTTTCGATCTTCACTTTCATCTCTCAATCTGATGTCTCTTGTATGTCCTACCTTGTGAAGTTGGGATAATCTACGACAAAACAGTTAAAAATTCAAACCTACCATTTGAGTTTTTATTTATTAGCCAATTTATAGGTTCAAAATTGCTAAGCGTATTTTAGTTAAAATTTAAATAGTCTCAGGTGCGTAATATATAGGTACACAAGTCAGCGGTAAGTAAAATATTACGTACATCGGGTTTAAGAATGAGACTGTCATAATCACCTTACTTTGGCATTGTAGAGCAAAAGTTCTATCTAAACAAACAATAAAATAATAACTCACTTTGTTTCTAAAGACACGGCATTGACAGGCGATTCTAAAGACCTTCCTTCAGGATGTCTATCTTCAGGCTCACCGAACCCACTTGGAGATCCTAATTCTGGTACGACCCCTTCGGTCTTGTGGGTTTCCTGGTCACTAGCAGCCGTCCCACTTTCACAAGTTTTCAGCTGACTCGTACCTCTCTTAGTGCGTAACTCTTCATTGGCGCGGATTGCGTTGGACAGTTTGAGCTGAAGGGTATCTCTCTCTTCCAATAGTTGCATAAGTTCTACTGTCAACTCCTCGCAGCGGACGTCTCTCTGGTGCAACATGTACAGAGCTAAATCTAAATCAGCTCTAGGAGTTTGTTCATGTAAATCAGATGAAACAGAACTCCTGGCTGGAGGAATTTCCGCACCGGGTTTAGTGTCTTTCGCAAAAGTAACATGTCGGTCCACTTTGTTTTTATAATTTTCTTGCAAGTGGGAGATAGCGAGCTGATCATACGCCTCAGTTTGAGACAGTAAATTTTCTTTCAGAGTGACTATTTCAATCTCTTGGGTTTCGAGGACTTTGCGCATCCCTGGCAGTTGTTTATTTGCTTCATCGACCAAAGCCTGTAATTCTTCCAACTTTATATTTATACTCTTGCATTCATTAATCTTTGTTTCCAGTTGTATTTCTAATGTCTCTGCTTTGTCCCTTATTCAGCGATAGTGTTTTCGTAGGAAGTACGTTCTTTGTGGAATGTCAACCTCATACTAGCAAGTTCCGCTTCACTTTCATGAGCTGCATCCGAGAGTTTGTTTTCAGTTTCGTATAGTTGCTGACGAATCTGTTCAAAATCTGAATCTTTATTATTTATAATAAGTTCGTACTCATACACTTTCCTATTGAAATTGTCTTCCAATAGCTTCGCACGAAGGATACTTTCCTCCAAACTTTTATCTTTAACAGACATAATGCGTTCATATTCTAATAGTTTTTCACTTACTGGTCTCAGTTGAAGTAACTCTTGATTTAGAATAAATAATTCATTCTCTTTTTCTTTTAATGAACTTCCGCGTATTTCTGTACCTGTTAGGAGACTGTCTTGTTTATTTAATTCCTCAGTTTTAGTATTTTCATATAGGCTTTGGAACCTATTCTTTTCATTAGTAATATATTCTAACTGCCTTTTAGTTTCTTCCAAAGCATTATTCGTCTCAGTATACAAATCATTAGAATTGGAAAGTTGAGTCTCTAGTATTACCTTTTCATCTTCAAACGATTGCTCACTATTGGCAAATTCCTCTTCACGCATTGCCAAATGTTGTTTCCACATTTCTGCAACTTCTGTACCCCTTTGATCAATCGCATCAGTGACATTATTTCGCAACTCTGCTAAATTTGACAAAAGAGCAGCGTTTTCACTGTTGAGTTTCTCAATACTATCTTGTAAATAGTTTTTCTCTGTTTCATACGAGTTGATCTTTTGATTCAACGCAATGAGTTCCGTGTTTTTAGCATCTAATTCTTGAGACAAATTATGTATCTGATCTGTAAACCTTATAATTTGTTTTGTTTCATCACTAATATTTTTATCATTCAATTTTTTCAAAAGATTGTCATATTTTTCAGCCAACTCTTCATTTTCGTAAGATATTTTAATCAATTCAGCTTTACAAGCGGCTTCTTGCGCTGTTATGTCCTTGTTGATAATTTGCAGTTCATCTTTTTCTTTGAAAATGGAACTCAATTCTAACTCGATCTTGTCTTTTTGCGATGCCATTTCATTGAATTTTTCTTGAAATTCATAGAACTCTTTAACAAGAGCCTCGAGTTTTTCTTTTAAGTCTTTATTCTCAACTGAGAAATATTCATTTTGGTTTTCAGATTTCAGTGAATGTTCTAGTTCATTTCGAAGTTCTAAATTCTCTTTCAAAATGTTTTCAAGACGAGTGTTAGCAGCTGCATAAGTTTTGGATAGTTCCTCGAAGTTCACTTTTAGCATAATACTTTCATTATTAATTTTAACTACTCCCAATGATTGAGCTTTGCTACTTTCTACCTCTGATTTCAAAAGTTCGCAATGTTCAGTAATGTCTATCAATTTTTTGTTCAAACCATCGTTTATTGACTTCAGTTCCAAGAGTTGTTGAGATTCAAGATTCTTTGATTGTTGTATTACATCGTTTGATAATTGTTTACTGAATTCCAAAAGTTTGTCTTTCAAACCATCATTTTCTAATTCCATCTCAATAAGTTCATTGGATCTCTGAGTTTTCAGTTTCTCCAAATCTATTTCTAATGATTTGGATTTATTTATCAAGGATTGCTGCTCTTCTATGAAGGATTGTAGTTCTTCATTATCAGCTTCCAATTCTAGTATTTTTTTATTCAATTCAATAATTTGAGCAGACTCTTCACTGTTATCTACAACCTCGGAAGATTCAGTTTTAAAAGCAGACTCAACTTTTGGTTCGATAGCATCTGGTTCATCAGAAAAGTTAGAATCCCATTCGAGATTTTTGATTCTATCATTTAAACTTTTATTAGTGGTTTTGCATATATTCATTTCAACATCTTGTCTTTCTTTCATTTCCATCAATCTTTCATTAGCTGAAGTGAGCACATCGATCCTCTTAAGAAGGCTATCTTTTTCGAGTTTTTCTTTATTCATATCTGAAATAATTTCTTTGTTTTTCTCTTCCAATTTTTTAATTTGAGATGACAATTCATCTTGTATCGTCATGTCCAACATATTAAAATCAGATGTTGATTTGAGGTTTTTCAATTCCTTATTTAGAATATCATTTTTGGATTTGAATTCTTTCAATTTGATGAGGGCTTTAGTTACTTTTTGCTGACTCAGAGTTAATTCAGAACTCATTTTCTTGTTTTCCTCGGTCAACTTGAACTGGCTCTGGTGGATCATGTTCAAAAGTACGAATCATATGTTTTATCTAACCCAGATGAAACCTTCGTAATGTAAGTTGTCTGATGGAATAATTTGTTCTTGTAAAAATTTCAAGGCTTCCCAAGTCCAATGATTGTGACGAATCAAGAGTAGGCTGTTCAACATTGCCAAAGAAAGATTTTTGTATATGCGATGATTTTATTTCTGATTCAACTTCTTTAGGTAATGGAACTTGTTGAGGTAAAGACTGATTCGATAAATTTAATTTCTCTAATTCACTCTGTAGCTGACTAATTGTTATATCTTTTTCGTTTACGTAGTTGGTCAACGAGTACAGGTCTCTTTGAGATGTTTTTCAGCCTCCAGTGCTTCTGATAACTGAGAGAAACAGGTTTTAAATTGACCGTCAAGCTTTTCAATTTCTCGATTTTTATCTTGCATAATAGGGTCGACATCTTGTGTACTATCTCCAAAGTAATTCTTTAATTGAACTTCTGAAGATGCAGTTTTATGAATATTATCACAATTCAATCTGAGCTTTTCTATTTCGGTGTCTTTTTCTTTCAAAATAAAAGACAGTTCATTAAGTTTTAATTCTAAAATTAGAAGGTTGAATATTTTTGTTCTGTGTTGCTTCTTCTAATTTAACCAATACATTATCATGTTCTCCTTTGAGAAAATCATATTCCGCTTGCAAATCTTTAAAAGTCTGAGACTGCGCGAGCATTTCATCTTGAAGCCTATCGTATTGATCTTTTGACATCCTTCTTTGAGCTTCATAATTACTTATTTGAGAATTTAAATCTGATTCCATGTACTCGAATTCCTTGGTTTTACTTTTTAATATGTCCGAATATTCAACGGACAATCTTTTTAGGTCATTTTCTAGTTGAGCAATGCGGTCACTTGCTTGAATTCTTTCTTCTTCAATGATGTGTAAATTAGCAAGTTCAGTATTTAAAGTGCTTACTGTAGATCGAACGCTATCTAATTCAGTTTTTAAAGATTTGTTAGTTTCAGAAAGGGTACAAACTTTTGAAGATATTCTTCGTTTTCATTCCGAGTATCCTTAAGTTGTTTTTGAATAAGCTCGTCATGAACAATAAGCGCTGTAAGCCTTTTTTCTAACTCATCCTCGTGTATTGAAGATTCAGAACAAGCCGCATCTTTTTCATTGAGTTTTGTTACAAGATGATCTGTCTTTCTCTCTAATGAAGATCTTCTTTCTTCCATTGTTGAGACACTTTCTTCTAATCTAGATATCCTGTCTGTGTGTTTCAAATTTCAGCCTGAAGGTTTTCAATATATAAATCACGTTCCTGTATTTTAGCATCGTGACCAAATTTGAAATTATCATAACTTGTTTGAACTTCATCTAGTTTTTCTAGTAAATCTGATATTTCTTGCTGTTTTTCATGAATTTGATGCTCTAAAATCTCAATTTTTGATAATACCATCTGAGCATTCTCTATTTCATTTTTATAATAATCAACTTTACCACTTAAATCAGTATTTTCCAGAACAATTTTGCCAACTTCAGACTCTTTTTCTGACAGTTGAACTAATAGTGAATCATTTAAGCTTAACAACTCTTGGTTATGGAGTGTTTGAGAATCAATTTGAGCAAGAACGTTAGCATTTTGCAACTGTGATTCAGATAATTGGTTTTGTAAAACCAATATTTGCTGTTCGAAGGAATTTATTTCCTTTTGAGAAGTACTACTTTTGTTGAATTTCAGACTGAGCCAAATTGTATTGTGAATTTACAATATGTAAATAAATTTGTAGCAGTTTTTGATTAGCAAGAGAGAACTCTTCACATTTATTTACTCGCTCAGACAGTTGATTTTTCAAATGGCTTACCTGAGTTTCAAGCTCAGTACATTGTGCAGCTTTCTTCTTGATATTGGCGGCAAACTTTTTCAACTTTTCAAACTGTTCCTTACACTTTTTATCTAACAGAGCGTACTCTTCTTGCAATTTAGTTTCTTTATCTTTGTAAACTGTACAAGATTCTTCCAACTCATTGACGTGGATTTGGAGACTATCTCGATTACTTTCTATATTCTTCAAATTATTTTTCATTTTCTCATATTCTATTGATTCTTTGCGTAACTGCAGTTTTATTTCGTGAATTTCTTCATCTTTACTAGAACATTCATTATGAAGTTCAAGTATTTCATTATTTTTCTCTTCTTTTTCATTCATTATATTTTTCATTTCCTTCTGATTGTGATTCAAAGTGTTTTTCAAATCATTGATTTCTGATTGATGATCTAATAATTGTTGCCTAAGTAACTCTGCGGACTCGTTAGATTGAACCAGTTCTAATTGCAATTCTTTAATTACGCTTTCATTCTCAGAAATAACACTCTGCATCTCCGATATCTTATTGTCGAGTTGTTTAGTTAAATCAGCATTATGTAAATTAGATGACTGTTGTTGTTCAGATAAAATCAATTGAAGCTTTTTACTTTCAGATTCCAGTTGTTGAATTTGATTTTTACATTCCCTTATTTCCATATCTTTGTTGTTGATCATTTCACTAAATGAATCAATATCCAAATTCAGTTTTTCATTAATAGAAGTTAACTCGTTAAACTTTTCATTGCTGACTTTAAATTTATTATCTGTTGAATTTATAATCAAATCTTTCTCTTCCATTAGTTTGGAAAGTGCTTCTTTGTCTTCATTTAATGCATTGAGATTTTTCTGTAATGTTAGTAACTGTTCATTGAACAATTCTTTTTTTCTTTTAATGGTCATCAATTCTTCGTTGAGAATTTTATTATCTTTAATTATATTCTGTAATTCATCGACAGTATTTTTCAAAGCTGTTTCACTAGAAAGGGGAGTGTCTTTTAACTCGTCTAACTGTGAATTAAGATTGTGAATTTCAGTTTCTTGCTGTTTTATTACATTTTTCAATCGTAAAATTTCTTTAGTAAGTTTTTTAGAGTCTTTAGCGCTAATTTTATTTTTATCTGAAGATTCCTTCACCGATGTTTCTACTGATGGAACTACATTCTTTGTTACTTCTTCGGTTTTTTCCTCAACTTTATCCGGAACTGTTTCAGATACATTTTTTATATTTTCATCGGAAAACAATTTTTTGATTTGCTCTAATAGAGCACGGTTTTCTTGCTTGAGTTCGTCGATATTGTTATTAACTGATATATTTTTATCTTCTTCAGACCTTAAGGCTTCTGAGATATTTTGGGATTTGATCTTTAGAGCTTCGTAGTTTTCTTCCAAAGAATCTTTTTCACATAGAAGCTCTTCTAATCTTAAAGACAATGAAATATTTTCATTTTTCAGAATATCCAATTTTTCCATTACTTCGTGCCTTTCCTGAGTGAATAAATCTATTTTGGCTTGAAGTTCTGAGCTTTCTGCACTCAGCGTTGTGGAGCTATCTCTCCTGACTAACTTCTCAGGAATATTAGAATGACCCAAGGATTCCTTTTCAGATATTTCAGTATCCAAACTTTTTTCATACCGTTCGATTTCCATTTTCTCTTGAGTAGTCAGAGACTCTACCATTTCTATAGATTCGGCAGAACTTACTTTTTCAGCACTCAATTTATCGAGCCTATCAATAAGATCCATATTTTCTTGGATATAGCATTCCAGTTTATTATTTAATTCAGACTTCTCCTTGTTTAGTTCTTCAATATTTGCTAAAAGTTCAGATTTTTCCAGTTTTAAACTTTCAACATCTAATATCAGCTGTTTATTTGTATTAGTAAAAACATCCAGTTGCTCTTCTAATTGGGCAGACTTTAGTTCTGTTTTTTAATAATTGATTTGCTGAATTTATTTAAAAATAAAATCTAATGTATGCATGCAATAATATATTTGCAAAAAAATAATTTAAAAACCTTTTTTTCAAAAAAAACCTAAGTGACTTTTGTTTGAACATAAGAATTAAATTGTGGCTGAGTCGTTTTTGGGTTAAATTATAATTAGACTATTGGCCACTACAGTACATTTCCAAAAAACAATTTAACTTACTTCACTAAGTAGGTAGTTTTTGATCTAACAGTTATTACAGGAATGAAATGTGCAATAATAAAATATACAGGTATTGATAAATAAATAAGTGTAAATCACCTTGCACCATGTCAAACTTCTGCATTTCCAAATCTGCTATTGCCTTTAGTCGTTCTTCAGCAATATTCTCCACTTCCATAAGCTTTGCATGCAATTGTGAATCAGAAACTGTAATAAGTCAAACACTTTTAAAATATCAATTTTAGTCAACTTTGGAATGTGATAACTAAAATCACAAGCACCATTAAAGATTAACTTTAAAAAATATACATTATAGATTTAATTCAACTTTTTTAAACTAGAGATTAAAAAAAAAAGCCTTATGATTCGTAACTACTACTCACATTTAGATTTAAAACTAATTAAGTACTATTTTTCGAGAAGTAGTTAGATTTAAACTCCAAACACATTTTCAATGCAATAGAGGTTAGTATGGGAGTTTATTTCAAATCGCAAATGAAAGAAATGATTACCTCTGCCACTATCATAGTCTACCAGGTGCAGTTGGAGATTTCCTTTTTCTTCTTCTAATTCTGCAATTTTTTGTGTCAAAACGGCAACTTCCCTTTGTAGACGAACCATTTCAGAATGACTATCGGAAACTTTACTAAAATCATCGATACTCTTCTGCATTTGTTTGATTTTTGCTTTGTGAGAAACTTTGACCTTGAGCATATTTTTATTAGATTCAGCAAGTTCTTTGGTAAGCTTGATAATTTCTTTACTAGCCGCATCTAGTTGGAGATCCGTAGACTCCTGTTGACCATCATTTGGATCTTTTGTACTTTCTGAATCTTCCAATGCTACTACTGTAAGACACTCTTCAAGACTCGGAGACGATTCAGCTCGATTGATATTCTGATCTTGAGAGACTTGTCCTTCGATTGATTTACTGACAGGTACAGTACTATCTACAATAGATGAACTATCAATAGTTTCTTCCATGCTACTGTTTGCCATAATTTCTTTTAATTCTGTAAATTCTGTTTCTTTTTTAGAAAGAAGAATTTCTTTTTCTAAAACCTGTTTATTTAGAGTTTGTATAACAATTTCCAAGTTGTGGATAGTATCTTGCAATTCTTTATTCGGATCTTTGACCTCGGCAGGTTTGGCAGCAGCATCAGCTTTAGGTAGATTTTTTAACTTCTGAGCTCCTTTTGGCTTAGGTGTGTGGCTTTCCCTTTCCTAGTTGTTTTAGGAGAATCTTCCTTTACTTGTTTCGATGGTGATAAGCTCTGTTCTTTCTCTTGGGTAACTGTAGGATTAATTTTTTCTTGTAGATCAATGTTAGACTGTCTGAGAACACAGTTGAGTTTTTCTAAAATTTCTATCTTTTCACTGAGAACATTCATTTCTGATATTTCTTTGCTTCCTTTCTCTTCGGATGATGTAGGATCAGTTTGTACAGATTTAACTTTTAGACTAAATTCTTCAATGTTTTTCAAATTTTCTGCCAGATCTAATTTCATCTTATTTATTTCACATTCTTTCATAGTTAGTTGTTCTTCTAACTGGTTATTGTGTACACTAAGATTAAATCTTTCTGTTTCTAATATGGTATTGGCTTCTTCCAAATATATGACCCGATTTTTACTAGCTTCTAATTCATCCATGATTGCTTGTTTTTCTGTTTTCATTTTGCCTTCCATCGAAGCGAAGTTTTCTTGCATTTTATGCATCTGTTCTTTGGTTTCCTCTAACAAATCAAGAGTATTTTTACCTTTAAACAAAAAACATATATGGTGAATATCAAAAGAAGGTGTTCTTTTTTAATTATGTATAGCACGGGAGAGCTAAAAACCTCATTTCAAACTGATTTTAGAAATTTTGATATTGAATAGTTAACATATTGGACATAATGATTTCATAGCAAACTAAATGCGTGATCTTGATTTACATTATTTATATGTCTAAAATGATAAAAAATACCTTTTTACTTAGATCAGCGGACATAAGAGTTATTGCTTTAGTTTTGGAATCTATAACAGAATCCTTTTCCTTGCATGTTTCTTGCAGATCTAGGATATTTCCTTCTAAGACAGTGATCTTGCTTCGTAGTTCATGTATGATTTTATTGGATTCTATTGTTTCTTCAAGAGTTAAGGCTGACATAGAAATTTTTGCTTTTGATTGTGCAACCTGAAAATAAAAAATAAAGTCAACCCTTAAAATACAGAAAAAATATTATCACATTACTATTAAATTAAAATTTCCTTGTTTAAACAATAACTTAAATAAAATATTTCATATGTGATATCTAGCGTAAGACTGATCTCATCTTGCAATACAATTATCAGGATTCATTATAAAGTACTGCTAAAGGAAAGTATTGGTTGGAAATATTTGAACAATACTATGAAGAATTGACAAATTGTGCCTTTAACATAAGTAGTACCTACCTGCAAGGCTTCAGCAGATTGATTCTGACTATCTTCAAGCTGTTTCTGAATTTTAGCTAAGGCCACTTCTAAGTCCTTTTCATTCTTAGCTCTCTCTGCAATCATCGCCTTGTGCTCTTTAATTTGTTGGTACAGCATCTTTGTAACCTCTCGACTAGGTGTTTTAGATTTGGTTCCAAGCTCTACAATATAGGCAATAAATTAAAAGTATGGTCAAGAAAAAGCATATTATTACATTAATGAAAGATTAAATTATTGATTAACTACTCAGTTGGGGATCTTCAAGTTATTATTGATATGCTTTATTGGCACTTCATAGGAGTGGGTTCAAAAATGAACACAGGAAAAACCCATGTCATGTGTAACATCATGCCAAGATGCCCGAAATCTTGACATCATCGAAAGAGTCGAGTCTTAAGCACCTGGAAGCAATATTAGATATTACTCACCCGCAGATTTGTGTGGAACACTCAAAACAGTGGGAGATGCAGTAGACATGGCAGGAATCACTCGGACAGTTGAGGTAGGAGTCGATACATCGGAAGATTCATTAGGAAGAGGAACGTTCGTGGCTTCAGGAGGAATTATGACGGATTCAGGTGATACTGAAAAATAAACATTTAATCATGTCATTTTGTAAAGCAAATCATAAGCTAACTAACTAACTAACTAACTAACCATCACGCCATTTCACCGAAGGGATAGGCAGAGAGGATAGAACGCCACACACGCTCTGTCCTGGCACACTTCTCTTGCTTCCTCCACATTCATACATCTTCTCATGCACGCACGTCGATTATTCCGACTTCTTACATGCCCACATTCAAGCACTTGTTTTACTTGATCATGCCATGTCTTTCTCGGCCTTCCTCGATTTCTACATCCAGGCACAGTCGCATCATATATTTTTTAGCCGTTCTTTCATCATCCATTCCCTCTACATGACCGAACCATCGTAAAAGACCTTTCTTAATTTTGTGGATAATGCTTATCTCAGCCTTGCACTCTGCTCTAATTTCGACATTTGTACACCTATCATACATAGTCGTACCACGCATTCGCCTGAGAGATCGCATTTCAACTGCATTCAATCTACTTTCGTCCTTTTTTTTCCAACACCACGCTTCACTACCATACATAAGGGTTGGTACCAGAACTCCATTATGAACTGCCAATTTAGCCTCTTTTGATGAGCGCTTATTAGATACGACCGACTTTAAGGCACCATTAACTCTGTTAATTTATTTATTTAAGTAATAAATACCTGCTAAGCTTCCTGGTGCATTCTTTAACTTAGTGACTTTGGCACGGTCTCGTATTCGGGCTAACTGGGAAACACACTTCTCCATTTTCAAGCGGGATGATGCGATTTTCTGTGTGCGAGCGGCTTCCTCCGCTATTACCATCTCCTTTAAATGTGAGATCATCACCTGCAGCATAAACATTTATTTCAAGATTTTGTTATATTATTTTTATTATAATTTGTGATATTTTTTGTATAATGTAATATTTTGTTTTTATTGACGTCAAAAAGTGATTTATATCCTATTTTGAAAAATGTTAAAATAAATCAATAAAATATCTGCATATCAGCCACCAAGATACAAATATTTAAAATCAGGTTTTGTTAATTATTTCAAAAGAAAATTATTTACAGTAAGATATCTCTACTTATGCGGATGGGGTAACTTTTCTCTTTTTGAGGGAAAATTTAATTTGGATTTTTTGCACGATTTTTTTCAAAATAGTTAAGTAATTTGCGGATGGATTAATTAGAGTTTATCACCGCGAAGTTTAAACCCCGGGTACGTTATTAGGACATACACACAGATAGTTTCTTTACAGTAAATTAAATTCAAGGAAACATAAAAAGACTTAATAAATGATTTTGACTAAAAATGTTGGTTAAGATAAATAGGCGGTGCACCATCGATATCATGTCAATCCTGACTACGAAATGCACATTTTTACTTGAGTTACATACCAACCTCATTTGCATGCTTCATTTTCATAGTATATTTTACATGTTAATAAACAATAATGATTTATATAATGATTTGATTTAACAATAATGATTTGTATAATGATTTCGCCAATTATTTAATAAAATTGGTATTTAAAGTTGGTATTTAATAAAATAATTGGCGAAATCATTATACGGGGATACTTCACTTTACGAGGTAGAGCTGTCAAAAATCCACAAAAGTTTTTACTCTCTGGATTATAGAGGTACAGCATAGAAATGGGCAAAGCTGTGAATGGTTGGATTTAAAAATCTTAACCTACTGTATAAATTTCGCTTTTAAAAGCTATTTGATTTTAAATTATTTTATTTAACCTAACCTATCATTAACCTACTGTATAAATTTCATAACCTATTATAAAGGATATTGCTTTTTAAAAAAGCTATTTGATTTAAATTATTTTATTAAACCCAACCTATCTTAACCTACTGTATAAATTTCATAACCATAATTTCATAGTCCTCATAAAAGTTACCTCGTAAAGTGAAGTATCCCCCATTATACTAACCTGTTGCTGAGAAAATCTTTCGTTAAGATCGTCCATTTCAGCGACCTGAGAACTCGGAGATGACACCACAGAAATGTTGGGGTTCGGCGTCTTTTCGGATTCTTCTTCCTCGCCAGGCCGGAGGCCAGCGGGGTCGTTGTCGGACATGGCTATCAACTTAAATTTATTTCAGGTGAAACTAAAAGAGAAATAAACAATAAGATTTCTACTTGTTTCAATTCTCTACCTCGAACCACAGTCCAAGTGCGTAATAAATCCATATTTGTTTACATTTACCTTTAGTTTATATGAACAATAATATTATTATAAAACACTTACGCAAAATAGGAAAGTTATTATTATTACTGTAAACAAGGACACATATTTTCACTTTCACTACATAAAAATATAGTTATTTCGAAAATAATGATCCAATGACGTATAGTATATTATTGCGAAAGCACATTTGGAAATGAGATAAAGAGAAAAAACTCACAATTTTTTATTTTCTCGTGAAGATATTAACATGTTATTAGTATTAGTTCTAAGGCTATGCATTTATATGCATAATAATATCCAATTATTATTTGTGTTATTTTACTCTGTCAGATTCCATATTGCCAACACGTCAGTGTAATCAAGTGTTGCAATATCGCACAGAAACATATTATAATCATACAGTATTAATAAGCCTATCCCAATTTTAAAGTAAAATAACTATACTTTTAAAATAAGAAATTGGTAGGTAGGTACTCGTGCTAAAATCTTCTGCTAAGCGAGTTGAACGTTGAACCGCCAATATCGTAGAACATTTTTTTCTTATTAAAAAAATATTATTTAGAAGAAATTTACCCCTATAAGTAAAATGAAAATTTGTAGAATTGCCCAAGGAAGTATATTTAATAGTATGGTTAAAATTATAGCTATTCGTATTCAATAAGGGTCGATTATATTTAATTATGTATCACTCGACATCGGGTGCTTTGCCATTTATAAAATAGAATAGAATAGATCATAATTGAAAAAGAGCAGTTTTGAGCTACCTACGATATGCTTTTATTTATTTGTTATGGTCATCCATATTTTGGCAATTTATTGGGAAGCATTTCTTCACATATAACCCCACTTTTACTTATCACCACCATGATAGAAAACAAGTCATACATAACATGCTCTGACAAATTAATGACCTCCAGTATGAAGAGTTGGTTGCTTGGATCATTGAGAAATCCTTATAAAGAGGATGGCAGGAATTTTCACAAAGCGATTATTAAAATGATTTTGTCCGTCAATTTCAACAAATTTCTTTTGATTCGCAGGCTGCTGCGGTAAATTTCTATTGCTGTATTTATTTTTTTCACCTTCCTTCACTAAATGAATAAAGTCAACTTATTTGTTTTTTCAAGTAAAAATCCAGAAGTCACAGAAAAAATATTTTATTAAAAATGTTTTTATTACAAATATAACAATAATTATGTATAAGTACCACCAACATTAAAATTGTAATAAACTACTTGTAGTACTTAATTATTATCTTAACCATTATAAAACTAGAACAGGGTTGGGAGCGTAGAAATATCAACACAGATATTATACATTTATTTTTTTATAGTTCAAAATCCATAGAAAACCGACAATACTAGTTCGTTAACAGTTATCGGGTAATTCCTTTATCATTATGATAAATTTTCCTTTGATAAATTAATGTAAGCTACTATCATCTGTTTATTTTCCCTTCATATAACAACCTCCTTGGCTATAGGTACTCGTATATAATAAAAAATAATAATAAAAATTGATAATTTCTATAACGCCGTTTTTGTAAACTATTACCTCAAGGACGCTGTATATGTACTTTATTCACAATATTAACCAACTCCTTGTTATATAGTACTCTGCAAATTGTATAAATTTTCCTTCAATGTGTTGGATGTGAAACTCCGCCAAAACTAGTAGACAAAAGAAAAAAACTATAATTTTGTTACTTAAATAGATTTACTAGTAGTTACAGTTCATATCACATTTTAAGCATTGCCTTTAACTTTTTTATATACAAATTGGCACACAATTTACAAAATAAAAAACAATTTTACAATATCATACATCTTATTATTAGGTATTATAACAAGTTTTTCTATTATAACTTAGTGTATCTTACCTAATTACAAATTTTGATGCAAAATAATGTGTCCCGAATGCAAAAACGCACATGTGCAATTCTTTTCAATAAAATGGGAACAGTTTGTTCGTAGTACATTTTATCTTCATTATTATGAAAATAAAAATTAAAAATTTTTCAGCCTATTGGCTGAAAGAAAACTGCAATGGAAAAATATATTAAAGAAGATTTGTGTATACTTATGTGGATATTTGTTTTAAATCGTTAAAACCATTTAATTAAATTTTTTTTTATTCCAACTTCTGCGCAAGTGCCATTTTACTTTTGGGGCAAATTTAATTAAAATTTATTTTTAAAAAATAATCACAGCCTATTTTTTTACATAAACCAGATAAAACAACATTTTTATGTACAAAGAGATTCCGTCAAAAAAAATAAAAAACTAAAATTGGAATGTTAATATTACAAAGCTATATAAATATACGTCCTCGACAGATATGGCCTCAGACCTCGGACGGGCTGGCTGAGCAGTCATACTTGTGCGTGCTCCGTAAGGAGAAATTAGTTTTAATAGTGAAAACACAAAATAACGTTATTTCGATAATAGTGTACAGTAAGAAATATCTTAAAATAAATAGTGAAAAATTATAACTAAAAACATTTAAAACAGTCCCTACATAGTGACCAGTGTTTGTCTAGCCAAAAATCATTACAAATCATGGTTTATTTCGTTTTGTGAAGAATTATTGCAAACAAGTGTAGTAAAGTACACCTCTTGTGCTAGCATAAAAACATAGTTGAAGTAAATAATAATTTGATGTCCTTGTTTAGGTACTACATTATGTTCTACAGCAGGTTTCAAGTTAGCAGTTGAAGGGGTACTTGTAACTGTAGTAGATTCTACACAAGATATAGGGGTGTTTATCGTTGCAGGACTTGAATTTGGCACATCAGTAGAGGCCGGAATTATATTTCCTGAAGTAGATGGTGAACTGTTTGGTTGAGCCGGGGTGGATTTGTAAATTGACTTGCTGTTGATAATAGAAGGGAACTGTTTTTCCTGTTGCGTAGATGTTTCAAGAACCACAACAGTATTGGTATGTTTGGGTGCTTGAAGAGGTGCATCAGAATTTGGCTGACTGGTTTTTTGCATATATCTCTATTACAAACAATTATATGTGGCTTATCAAGAGCTTTCGTCCACGTTCCCCCAAGTTCGCTTCTCTGAGCATTGATTTTTTAAAAAAGTATTTTTAGGCCCATTTTTTCATCTACTCGGTATGGACCCAAAAACACCTCTTTCAAACGATTTCCAGGCACTGCATAAATACCAAATGCAGGCAGAGCAGATTTTTTACCAACAGGAAATTTGCACGTTTTTCCAGTTGATTCTGCAAGGGCCATAGCTTCAGTAACTTCTCGGAGGGTAACTTGGAAATTCTTATCAACCACACCATCATCAGGGACATACGGACACCACTTAAACGTTTAGGTCAGTCAAGTGAAGTACAGCTGTCAGTCTGTTGTTGTGCCATCATTGCACTGTCAAACAACCTCTTTGTCGAGTTAAAAACTGAATAGACAACAGAACAGTGAAATTTGGATACAGTATGCAAGAAAACATCTAATCAGATATTTTCCATTGAAAATAAAACCAAGGTGGTTATAGTGATATTTAAGAGCTTGCAATTCGTTTAGACCCCAAACCTCGAGCTGTAAGTCCTTTATTAGTAATGACCTGAAAATAAAGTTTCATTAGCAAACAATAGTAAATTAGATAATCCACATTCGTTTCCAGAGCTTCTATGTCTCTGTTGGGATATCAAAAATATTTCATAGCAAATTAGTTCATAGTGTAAATAACAACTGAGGTAATTAAAATCAACCAAGAGGGTATCCTGAAACTAAATTAATATATAAAATAAATGCATAATAATAATAATATACGTTTTTATTCCCAAACCTTGAGGTGGTGCGTGCAAGCCTCTAAAGTTAAATAAGAAAAAGAAGAAATAAATAAATAAAAAAAAATATATGTACAAAAAATATATATATTTTATATAAATAATAAATAAGTCATGACTGATACTCGATTAAGGCGGTTTCAGCATTTGAGGCCACTGTACGTAGCATTTGAGGCCAGTTAGGTCGAATTAAAAATTTTTGAGAGTGCTACACTTTGAAATTTTAAAGCTGGTCTGTTCACAGTACTCACACAAATGCATTTTTTTTTGTATGCAGTATGCATATTCAATAAGAGGTAATATAATACATATGTGTGTGTGTGAATATAAGAATATCACAACTCGCTCAAGCAATACAACAACACATTGAAACTAATTTATTGTGATGTGTAGATGATAATTTTGCTCCCACGTTATATAAATCTGGACACCCCGTTTACCTGGGGCCCCCATGATTTTTGGGGTCTGGATTAGCGAGGCTCCACTGTATTGTAAATGAATACTCCAACACGGTTTCGCCCAGCGAGGTATTTCATTAAGAAAAAAAAGAAGTATAATATCTTGTTAAAAATTAATTATAATATCTTGTTTAAAAAAGAAGAAGTATAATATCTTGTTAAAAATGAAGTATAATAATATCTTGTTAAAAATGAAGTAAAATGTCTTGTGTTAAAAATGAAGTATAATATCTTGTTAAAAATGAAGTATAATTTCTTGTTAAAAATGAAGTATAATATCTTGTTAAAAATGAAGTATAATATCTTGTTAAAAATGAAGTATAATATCTTGTTAAAAATGAAGTGTAAATACCTGTATTTTGAGCTAGGTCATTTTCAGATTTTAAAACCTATGTAATTGAACTAAGAAAACCAATATTTTATGTATAATATTACTTACATGATACTTGTTCAATTTACTTTCATCCAAAGCTTTAAAATTCTGGACATCTTTTGCATGATTTACAAAAGCCCAATCACAGGTAAGAGTACTCGGTTCGAAACCAACATAATTCGTTAACAACCTGAAATATAAGAAATCCAATTATTAAAACTGGTTAACGGCTTAAAATATTAAGGAAATAATTGAAAAACAACTTACATATTAATGCTCACTATTGCTGCGGATGGGTTAAGACATTCAATCGCTCCTAAATTGGAAAACTTGAGGATTATTGCATTATTTGCAACTTGAGTGGCAGCAATGTATCCTAGGGCTGGAATATTAGCACACACAAACCAAACTTGCTTAGGTGGTTCGGGTTTTGGAAGTTTTTCACTATTTTCATCATCCTCATCGGAATCTATTATCTCCACTATTTCCAATTTGTTTGGCATAAATATAACATCCTCATCATTACTTTCATCACATTGCTCATCTAAAGGTGGTAGTGACTCATTTTTATTTTCAGGAATGATAGTTGCCTCATCTGTTCGGTTATTTTCAGGTAACTCATCACTTTTAGACTTTTCATCATTCTTTTTTTCTGCGGGGGTTTTCGCAGATTGCTTTATTCTTTTTGTAGAAACTTTACGTTTCTTAGATGCACTTGTAACAATATCACTAACTGTGGTAGAACCCTTGGGCACTACATTATGTACTAGATTAGAACTGGAGCTCTTCTGAACAGTGTCTTTTGATGTAACATTTTTAGCTAAAGTAGTTAGATCTGTTGCAGTGGATTTACTTTTTGTTTTAGATTCTGTGACTAAAGGCGGCAGATCTGTTTTGGCCTGACTGGATTTTGTAGATAAATTTGATGAATCCTCTGTAGCTGGGTTAGGTAAATCAGTAGAGGCCGGAATTATATTTCCTGAAGTAGATGGTGAGCTGTTTGGTTGAGCCGGGGTGGATTTGTAAATTGACTTGCTGTTGATAATAGAAGGGAACTGTTTTTCCTGTTGCGTAGATGTTTCAAGAACCACAACAGTATTGGTATGTTTGGGTGCTTGAAGAGGTTCATCAGAATTTAGCTGACTGGTTTTTTGCATATCTCTATTACAAACAATTATATGTGGCTTATCAAGAGCTTTCGTCCACGTTCCCCAAGTTCGCTTCTCTGAGCATTGATTTTTTAAAAGTATTTTTAGGCCCATTTTTTCATCTACTCGGTATGGACCCAAAAACACCTCTTTCAAACGATTTCCAGGCACTGCATAAATACCAAATGCAGGTAGAGCAGATTTTTTACCAACAGGAAATTTGCATGTTTTTCCAGTTGATTCTGCAAGGGCCATAGCTTCAGTAACTTCTCGGAGGGTAACTTGGAAATTCTTATCAACCACAGAAATTTTGGTAAAATCATTTTCTACATGTAAAAGAAGCCATCTATATTTTTGATCTTTAGTTACTAAAGGCCCTTTGACTGTGGAAGGAAGTTTTACAAGCTGCTTAGAAGAAAGTTTAAGAGTAGGAATACTGTGCGAAACATTGGGCATCTTCGTTGCACCATCAGATAACTTAGTCGTACCATCGGGTACCTTAGTTATACCATCAGGTAACTTAGTCAAACCATCAGGTAACTTAGTCATACCATCGGGTAAATTAGTCACACCATCGGGTAACTTAGTCTCACCATCTAGTGACTTTGTCAAATCAGGTGGCTTATTCATATCATCGGGTACCTTAGTAATTTCATCATTTAATTTAGTTTTACTATTGTGTATCTTAGTCTTATACGGTAACTTAGTCACTCCATCAGATAAATTTTCCATAACATCAGGTTGTGTAGTAATACTAGCCGGTAACATTGAAATACACTTAGGTATGTCATCAACTATACCAGTAGTTAGTTTTTCAGTATTGTCTTCAGAACTTGCAGAAAGAGATTTAACAGTCGGTGTAGAGGTACATATTTGAACAGTAGATGATGTCACAGTGGATGTTGTAACATTAAGTGTTGATGTTGTCAAACATGTACTTGATGGTACATCATCAAAAGAAGGCAACACAGTATTTGGAGTAATAGGCAATATAGCGCTTGCAGTTTTTAATGATTCAGATTGTGAAACATTGCATTGCAAAACATCACCAACCATTTCCGTAATTTGGCTCTCAGGAGATTTCATTATTTTATGTTTGTAAACTACTGATTTCAATATGGATTTTGGGGGTGTTTTTACAGATTTCTTACATACGGCATGCAAATTCGAAGTACTAGGTTGTTTTTCATTGCTGTCGTTGTTGTGTTCATTTTCATCGACTTGTTTTGTGTTTTCTTTAAGCCTGGAAATTCGAGGCCATACAAACAAATTATCTGTTTTTACAGAAACAGCGTTCAATGGTTCTTCAACTGCACTATTTTTGTGTTCAGGAACTTCAGGTTTATCTTTATCACTGGTAATGCTTCCAACAATTTTCCATGCAAATTCTCTACCAACTAAAATAATATTTTGATGTGCCAATTTATCCATAAAAAAAATCTCTCTTAAAATTGGTGAATGCAGATTAAGTAAATCTTCAGGAACCTTCATGTCCCAATAAATAGGTACACAAATTCTATCTGACCAAATATTGGATTTATTGGTGACATATATCAAAAGTGGCTTTTTCTTGGTAGCCCAAATAAATATCTTTCGGTTGCGAAAATCATCAATTAAATTATTCCACTGGTAAATGTAAGTACTATTAGGGTTGGGCTCAGGAAGAATATATTTTTTCTTGTGTGGCAACACGTCACAAATTTTTTCATCCTCAAATACCTTATAGGCATTTTCTATATGAAATGTTAACAGTTCTAATTTACCAGGATCTTCCCTTTCTGCCCAACAAATTCTACTATTTCTCTCTTTGTATTTAAGTTTACATTTCTTGCTCCTGTGAATATATTTTTCAAAGACTGTTGTACGGGCACAAACTTTAGAGTGATGTAATAACTTTTGGTCTGATGGTGGATCCGGAATGACCTTGGGAGTAGTCGGAGTCAGGCTGGAACTAGTTACTTCAGGAAGTACAGAGGTACTAATAGACTTTTCCTCAGTAGCAACTGCTGCTTTTGGCGGGAAATATGAAAGCTTGAATTCCGGTCCCTCTGTGAAGAATCCCTTGCAATAACATTTATACAGGTTGTGCACTAAGCACCACGGTTCGAGATTTAGATCTTCAGATAATCTGTTGAGTACTACTTTTACAATCTTTTCTGGCATAGTATTGTTTTCTGTATCGTTGGTATTAAAATAAAAATCCTTGAATTTGTTAGGAAGACGAGAACCTCGGCGACAAGCTCCCATCACAATAGTTTGATCATTGGAACGTATAACTGTACGCTTAAACTTTTTCTCCTCTTTGGATAAATAGCGATTTAAGTGATGCTGCAAATTAACAACAACAGATTTGGAAATTTTTTCAGAATTCTCATTTTTACTGTTTGGAAAACTCTTTTCAAATTTGCAAGAGCATTTAAACATACACTCAAGGAGTCCACAATGTTCATTCAGTTGGCAGCAACTCCGGAGACTTGAACATACACATCCTAAGTTGCAATAATCCTTAGAGCAACTGGCATCATCAAGATCATCATTGAAATCAATAACTGTCACATCTAAACGTTTCAATTCACCATACTTTCTTTTTGATTTAACTTGCTTTATTGCATTTAATTTCATATTAGAGCTTGCATCTTCCACTGGATTATAATCATTGTCAGGTTTCCAAATTCTGTCCTGAACTTCACTTAAAGTTACTGAATTTACAATTTCAGTCAAAAAACTTTTTTTACTGTAACATCAATTTCATCAATTACGTTGAAATTCTCGATATTTAACAAATCCTCGTCTAAACTAAAATCTTCAATAGGAACAAGATTAGAAACATCACATTTTTTTACACACTTATCAATAAATTCCATATCTTTTTGTACAAGAATTCTCTTTTGATTATTTTTGTATGGTAAAATAAAAGTGTGCGATTTGATGGAACAATTTAATTTATCAGGTGGTTTCACGAGAGATGTGGCAAAGTTTGCCCAATGTTCATTCATCTTCCCTTCATGGTGCTGTAAGTTCCCAAGGTGGAAACGAACTCCAGAATCCAACTCTACTCCGACCTTGGGGAACACTTCCAGACCTACAGCTGGGGACTTCAACCAACTGAAGAGGACCAACATTAGGTCCGGTACCCAATTTAGGTTTTTTACTTAGGGGTCCTGGTTTAATCTTTAAATTGGTACATGCTAAAATGCCCTGCTTTCGTTTTCTTCCAATCTGCAGTGGCAACTCACTAACTATACTATGACAGCTAGATGGTTTGTTCTGTTGGTTCGAATAGTGCTGGACTTGTTTAATTTCTCCGCCTAAGCTTCCTGGCAACTCTATTATTTTGCCTTCATATTTCAAGTATTGTTTAGGATGTTTCCTATCAAATAAATTGAATGTGTGTAGCAATTTCCAACCAGCGCGAGAAATTGGAGACCCTTTTGTTATGTGACCTTTAATTAAAGATTTATTTATCGAGTGCTCTCTATCTGTATTATAATTTGAGCACAAATTTATCAAATCTTCACTGTGAAGCAGAACTTCCGGCAACTTTAGAGATTGTTCTATTTGATACAATTCCCTGATTTTTCCAACAGTTTTCACTTTCTTAGTCACTCTTAAATTCTTTGTTAACTTCTGTCGAGATGATATAAATGAACCATTTGGTGATATAAATTCTATTGGTTCCTGTTTGGGTGTAATCAAATTTGTTACAGGTTGTGCAGTTTCAACAAGCAATAAATCTTCTATATCTTTGTTTACAACAGTTGAATAAAAATTGGGAATTCTTGGGGATTTTAACCCAAACACTTTATCAAACAATCTGATAGAATCTGCATCCATTTTTTGTTCCGGTAACCTGCAAAGAAAATTTCAATAAAAAATGTATTATAGAATACTTATACTATAAAGGTACATTGTGTTTTTTGTACTAACAAAATTTATTAAGAGGCGTACCAAACCTGGAAAAATTGTGTTTTGCCCTATATTTATTACATAGATAGCTTAGCTGCAAGACCAATTATAATAGAGTCTCTCTCAGTAAAATCAAGCCATCGCATCGAATTAAATCGCAAGATATAACATATTTTGTTATCCCTTCCTACCAAATCTATGTTTTAAAAACTTTGTTACAAAATTTTATACTACATATTTTAGGTATAATTAACTTTTATTATTATGACCTCTGGGTCTCTGAAAATGTAAAAAAATAAAGTAATAAAGTAAAGAGTACAGCAATTGATTAATTCTGATAAATTATCAATGATATTAATGTGTATAAATTATACATTTAAAAAAAATGATCAAGGAATAAATTTGGTTTATGAAAATAAATTCAAAATTTAGTTTTTAAGGTTACTCAGTAAAACCGCCAAAATTTTCTTGCAAAGCAAAAAAACCTGTCTATCATTATTAAAATGTATTTTTACTATTATAGACATTAAATTCAAGTGAAAAAATCAGATATGTATAAAATCAGAGATAGGATACTAGCAACTAGTAAAATGACTACCCACTATTAAATTACAATAGATGCAGAAGTAAAAAAATATCAAAATTGTGTATTTTCAAAACATGCACTATGGTCTCAAAGTGTTAAAAAAAACTGCACTCCGTTTACCAATGCAGTTTTCTATGCACATCAGGTGCAGCTAAGGAAGATAATCAAGGAAGAGAAAACCTTAATTTGGTAACACAAAGAAACCTAAAAAAAAAATGTTTTTTTTTAAGTATTGATTATTAATTTTAATTAAATCAAGTACATATACGTTACATTCTAATAATAGTTTATTTGTTTTTAGTAACAATCCTACTTCCTGATGGATTTTTTTAAAGCATTTTCTCATTTATTTTTAATTTAATTTGCACAAAATAGTAAATCGAGACATAATGCCAAACCGGCCGGGATATTGGGACTAATGACAAGTGTAAAACCGGGACAATCCCGGACAAACCGGGACAATCCAAGGCTAACCGGGGTATGATAAACCTAATTATAAATCTTTATGCTTGATGATCCCAAAATTCAATTTCAGTTCAGTTTTACATTATTTTATTATTCTTCCTAAATGAAACGCAGGTAGGCTTTTTTATCTATAATAAAATAAAACACCTTACCTACCTACGAACATAAAAAATATTCATTCTGTTGAACTAAAAGATTTATAAGTTATATTTGAAATACATAACTAAAAACAATGCACACACCTTGGAGGAATCACTAAAATTATTGTTTTGTTGATTTGATTTTTAAATTTTTTTAATTATTTACTACCCTTTTAATTATTTACTATAGAAATTATTTAGATTGTATGTAAGGTAGTTGATGTTTAAAATTGTTAAATATTTAGACTATGGATTGATATAAAATTTAGTGTATTATGTTATAACTTTTTGTTCAATTATTATGTAATTTTTTAAGTATATTTAAAAATGCCATAATGTTATACCTACAATAATGTCATAATCACATAGACGGTCACATAGCCAGAATGACGGACGACAGATGGACGAGGCGTGTTCTGTTAGGAGACCGAGGAATCAGAGGCCTCAAGGACGTCCACTGATGAGATGGGTGGACGACATCAGGAAGTCTGCTGGAAGACAGTGGATGGGGGCGGCGCAGGATCGGGAGGAGTGGAGACCGCAGGGAGAGGCCTTTGTCCAGCAGTGGACCTCAACGGGCTGAAGTGACGATGATGATGATGATGAATGCCATAATGTTATACCTACAATAATGCCATAATGTTATACCTACAAATGATTAGTTAGTTACTTAGTAATTTAAGGTAGTATTGTTTTGTTATTGAGTTCTTGTAATGAGTAATGTTTGTATGTGGTCGAATTATCGTAATCGGTATAGGCCAAATAAGAAATAAAAAATAATAATAATAGTACACTATACCTTATTATTATAGTTGCCATGACGACAGATTATTCTAGAGTGAAATAGTTTCAACTACTGTCAAATTCCAAACAATGTTACATTTATAAAATAAAAAAATACAAACGTATCTAAACGTAAGTTTTTCTTTCTCTAAAATCCTTATTTATTGTTTGTTAGCTTCATTACTCTTTATAAAAATGTATGCCAATTTGTAATAGGTATTTCTAAGACCAGCAAACATCAATAAGGTATATGCATTGAGTTTTAAAATATTACATTTAACAATCTAACCTAAGTAACATGTTTTCACTCGAAAAAATATATTTTGTAGGTGGTGATGTTTGATAATATGCATTAGAAGATATTATATAAAAACTATATTCGTAAGGAATTTCCCTTGTCTATTACCTCATCAATGGCATATATTTATAATATGTAACCCTACAAGGCCAAAATGAATAACACTTTCGATAAAACATTATTTTAAATGTGCCTGTATTATTTTACCACAGAATAAAATAGTTTTCTTTCAAAAAATATTAGTAATACAACATCATATACGTATTCAAAGGGGTAAGAATATGGGGATTTCAAAAAAATAGACTGCTTGAAGAGTATTAATATTTTAAACCAAAGGATACTAAATTTTAATTTTATTTGCATATGAATATAATATGTATATGATGTGAAAAATCCGAATATCCCTACAAACAGTATCTACATACATGAAATAAGTCATGCTACTTTTGTTACGCACTTGAAAAAACGTGCGAACAAATTTCAAGATGGCGTCCATAATAACATATTACGAGATATTGAAAGAAAAAAATACTAGTGTTTTCAAGTTTTGTCACACCTCGCCCTAATATAGTTTTATGCAATGCTCGGTGTTAAAACAAATTAAAACACGATACTGTAACAATCAATCAAAAATATGCTAAAAAAAATATGGGGGAAAAAAAACAGGTACCTTTCTATACGGTTGCAATACTGAAATACAAGTAAATAAAAGGCGATTATTTTAAAAATAACACGTCGTGTGCGTACCAATCAAAATTCACAACAAACTTGGCTTGGTAAATAAATCAATTGGACCACTTACTATCCGTAACTCGGTTATACATTGCAAATTGCAAGGCGCTTCCCCGACCGCCATTTTATAAATTACGTACAAGCAAATTACTATAGAAATCATATTTTCTCTGAAATTGTAGGCAAATGGCAACACTTCCAGTAAACATAAAATATTATTCTCACCTATTTGACGAAATGTGCGTATCCAAAATCTGAAAAAACGAAATAATCAAGAGTTAAATCATTTCCAGTACATTCAGTTCAAGCTATAACCATTTTCACAGATTAAAAATACCTAAAATTTAAAACTCAATATCACGTTGCGTCGTTTGGTATAAGTACTGGTTCGTATTCAACATGGCTGACATTAAGTTTAGAAATTTCCACTTTATCTTTGGAATACGAACTGTCAACATATCCATAGAAAAAGAATTACAAAACTATTGACATGCGAAATAATTTTTGAATCGATGATAATCGTTTCAGTAACAGTTTCCTATCGATCTATCCTGTACATATTCTGATTCATTTTACCTTGTGTTTTAAGTCCCATCACATGTTCCACCCCAAAATTTCTCAAATAGATACATTCAAATAAATAAATAAAAAATTGTCTATGGTGAATGTAACAGTCAAACATAACATTAATTTTATTATTACGTATAATAAAACATAATATTTTCCTTCATTCGGACGCACTAATTATTTATTGAATCAACACTTAATTTAGTATGCTTCATTTCGATTTGGATTTTGTGATTTCTATAACGGATTTTAAGGTTTTTTATAACTTTTGCGAACACGTGGACCAAAGCCACAAAATGTATTTGAGTGTTGCTATTATTATAAAAATACAAGTGAAATGTGAATACGATGTAATAAAATACAATAGACTACCATGAATGTTCAATTTATTTTTATATTTAAATTTAAAAATAGGCATACAGATACAGTTAGGCCACACCACACAAGAACTCTTTATTTGTGGCTGATACTAGAAATTTAGAAAAATGTTATCTGATAAGCTAGCTACAATAAAGCACACTGCAATTTAACAAAATCGATGCCGCGCCGGTTTCATCCGCGCTTGTCGGCAGGTACCATGAGTAAAAAAATGTATTTATCTACTAGCAATATTTGTGTGGTGAGCACAAAAATGCTTTGCCCTTTTACGTGCTCTATTCGGTGCACAAGAGGGTTTAGATAATTGTTTTTATGTATGTAATTTGGGTGTTTTCCAAAAATGAAAACTGATGTACATTATTTATTATTCACATTTCATATTTAGTTCTCATTAATGTTTCTTTACTTTTATTTCCCGTTTATAAATAAATTCTTTTTCTTTTTTATCTGTTTTTAAGTTATGCAGATGCATATTTTATTTGTATTCTTTTATTGATATACCTATACACATGCTTATACAATATACTATACACACATTAGACAAGAAAACATTAGAAAAGAGGTTATACTATACAAATAATATAAATAATGGTGATACACGTAATAACAATGACAAAATAAAATAAAATAACATCAATTAACTAATACTTTGATACTGAACCTCCTTTTGCAAATATCAAAAAAAGGTTGAAGTATATTAAACCTTTAAGATCTATGGTAAAAATTTCCTTTGGGGAAAGGTGATGGAACAGTGCTCGGAAACCTCCAGCTTTTAATGAAATAATGTGCAGAAAATGTTGTTTTATCTTCTATTGCTATTGGATTATTTTATATTCAAAACATGGCTTAGTAAATTGAATGCAATGTAGAGGATGTTTTTTAGCATCGCCACATGGTGATAAAGTAAATTAAAAAGCTGGACCTGACTTGGGAAGGTGCTCAGGAACTGGCGGCTGATGACTTAGATTGGAGACAGTTTGTGGAATCCATATGCTCCGTATATTGCAAGTGGATGTGGAATGATGATGAAATTTTAAAAAATCCATTCAGCATTTAAAACTGAATGAGCATTTATATGGTATTTTAGAGTGAAAAATGTATATGGTGCCCTTTTCATATAAAAATATCTCAAAAAGCCCATCAAAAATAATAATCTCCTAATTTACATGTTCCTACTAATGCAGCTTGTATTTTTAAGTTTACAAAAAAAATGAAATTGGAATAGAAAAACGTGATGAAAATCCACATGTGACAGGATAGGGTAAATAGGTCTATGTCTGGAACGAAATACCTACTCATATAAAGAAATATTGCAAAATTGCATTAAATAAAATATTATACCGCAAGATATTAACTCTGACCATGTCGTGTAAGTGACCTGAAAATGAGGAGGTGAATAATATCAGGTTGTTATAAATTGAACAGTGATATTGTTTTTATTTTAGTTTACAATAATTTACAAAAATACAAAACTATTATAATTCTTTAAAAAAATAATAATAAAAATTTTAGTTTCCTATGTGTCAGGCGTCAATAACTATCTCCAATCGCATACATTTGAATAAATAAGTTGCTTTCATCCAGAAACATTTAAAAAATAGAACATTCCTGATATTGTACAAGTTGTGGAAAATAAATCATGCCCAGATTTTGAAGAGCTATAAAATAAAAACAAATGATCCAAGAGACTTCCATTTCTATACAGGGTGTCCCACGGCCATGCCACACGGAGGGAAAGTATATTAAATATTGAAAATAGGATATTTTACTTAAAGAAGACATCATTTTATTTTTTAAATTAATTAGAATTGCATTCACAGATTTTTTCCCTTTCCTTCCTGGATCGGTACTTATGGACAAATTAGATGGCCGCCGAGATCCCCAGATCTGACCCCAATGGATTTTTTTTGTGGGGTTATGTAAAACAGTGTGCAGGAGTTACAACAGTGTGCAGGAGTTACAAAATGAACTAAGACGTATTATTTCAAACATCCACCACACAAAGATAAGTAAATCGACAGGCATAGAAATTGTCAAAAGACTGAGAATTTGTATACTACAGAATGGATATCATTTTGAACATTTGATAATTTTTTTTTTTTTTTCTTGTACTGTTTCTTTATTTTTTAGTTCGTGTTTATTATTTTGAATAAAATGTAAAATATTATGACTTCCTTTCATTTAAGATGCTATGTTATTAAGGAAAAAATAATCCATATGATTAACACTTTCGACTGTTAACAAAAAATACATGTGTTTTTTTTTTCACTTAACGCAAGTTCGATTCCCGGTTGAGGCAGGCGATTTTGAAAAAATCTGTGAA
This sequence comes from Micrasema minimum, assembly GCA_022494985.1. Lineage (NCBI taxonomy): Eukaryota > Metazoa > Arthropoda > Insecta > Trichoptera > Brachycentridae > Micrasema > Micrasema minimum. Next base: position 489 of record JAGVSP010000424.1, on the reverse strand, counting down.
TGCAGTTCTACTTAATTTAAACAATAAAATGCGGGCTTCTTTAAGTAAAATATCCTATTTTCAATATTTAATATACTTTCCCTCCGTGTGGCATAGCCGTGGGACACCCTGTATATTCCTGTCTGCATATATAATGCCATTTTTTTCACAATATTTTGAATACACCAGCAGCGATTAACTGCTGATGTCAGATTTTAATGGGTAACCTACTTTATTGGTTATTTGGGATAAAAGCTCTTATTAGATGCAGGGAGCAATATTCAAGAATTTTTTCCATCAAATAATCTTACGGAAAATACTCACACAAGCTTAAATTTAGTGAACGCATGGGCTACCTCACATCAGCTCTGAGACCAGTCGAGCAGGAAACATTTAGCGACTATAGGTCTACCGGATTAGTTTCTTTCCTAGAAATTGAGGCACAAAAAAAATCATCATTTTTGAAACATAATATTCAGCCTCAAATTGGAATATAGCATAATTTATACC
>JAGVSP010000423.1:0-171269 GCA_022494985.1 Micrasema minimum | reverse complement strand
ATAATAAATTTTTGTAGAAGAAAAAATGTGATTGCAATCATAAATATTATATTGAGTCCTCCGAGGATTGCAATAATTATTTATTTTGAACTATCGCGCTTTTTGTCTCACGTGGCCGTGAACCAATCAAATCGCTTAAAAAAAATGTCATAGTAAATACGCTCTTGTGCACATGACAATAAGACATAATATCGCTCGTAAGACGCTCTAATTCCTTACTTTGCCCACCAAGGTTCCTCGAGCGTGAAGTGAGTCATGATTCACGCTTCGTTCGCTTTGACTTTTATTTTGCGATAGTGATGCGCTTACGCAGCTATGAAAATAATAATTATTGCTAACCGGTTCAAAAAAAAATCACTAGGTAACCGACTCTTCGAATAAAGATTATTAAAAAAAAAACCAAGTCCGAAGGAAAAAGTACCCATACTATTAAAACTAGAAACCAATTACCATAATGTATGATCTAACTAGGGCACGATAGTAAGTTATTATGTCTAATTTAGATATAAATAGTAATATAATTTGAAAAACTTGTTGGCAAAAATCTCAAACATTAATTTTGAATACAGTATACTAGTAGGTATACCACACTATAGAAGATTTATATGTAAGTACGTAAGTGTTTATATTTATATGTTAAAAAATGTAACATTTTCAATTTTAATAGCCAATATTTGGGTGGATGTTGACCGTTTTGGGCTATTAGGTATATGTTCACCTAGCATAATATTTAAAGAGTGTTTCTTTTTTAACAATGAAGAAATAAAACAATTTTTGTTTATTTCTCCAAGAGTCATGGTTTCTGAGATATATAAGTTATCGCGAACTTATTTATTGCCCAATTTAGCCTGATTTTTGGCGACGACTTTTAATTATGAACAAAATAAAATATTCATTGGTGATATCGATACTACAGTGAATTTACTCGGTAATATGACACTTACACAAAAACCTTTCATATTTTTAAACTTTTCACAGTGAAAAGTATTTAAAATTACGCGTTAGAGATATTATTCTAGGAAGAAACTTCATGTATTTAAATAAATCATTACATGTTCGCTTATGCAGATCCTTTGATACATTCATGGACTTGGACTGTTCCTGTAAATACAGACGATCTACCTACATTCGGTTATGAGAACAACCTATTATCAAAATAACCGTGACCAAAATATACGGCATAATTCGTAAAACATAACGGGTCTGGACAACACTACTTTGTATTACGTTGTGTCAAAAGGAGGCGAAATCAAGTAGCGGGTGTTTGTCAGTCAATATTTCAAAATATAAATTAGCTAGTAATCTAAGTTGATATGGAATTTCAATACGATGTGAGGGAACTTCAAAACACGGACTTTTTAATAATCAGTGAAGTGGACGTCATCTCGTGCTACAAAATCAACAACGATGACAGAAGGTGAAATATGGTTCCAAATTGACTTTTTACGGTATCTATTTAACCGTTTTGGGCATTCGTGTGACGTTTGGCATACTGTTTTAATGGACTTGAAATATTTGGATTACGTATAAATTCACACTAAATGTTAAGATTAAGTTTTACCCTTGCTATTGAGCAAGGGTAAAACTTACTATATTTTATTAACTGATAATTAACGAAGGTGACTGTGAAGTTCATTTCCAAAATAGGACATTTATTTTTAGTCATGGTTTTCCAGTTCAGTGGAAGAAGGAAACGTTTATGAACCCACCTAAATTTTAGCTTTCAGTGCATAATTTGAACTTTAAAATACTTATAACATTTAAAACAAATAATTGAATTAAAGTAGTTATTAATACATATAAGAAGATCAAAGAAATAATATTCAAATACGTATACTAACAGATTTTAATTTAAGTCAGATTCAAGATCAATTCCTATAAGAATCTGATTTATTCAACAAAACATCTTATTTGAAACTCTTACACTAAAACCGATGCTCCTTCTTTCTGTTTCCTCATCCACACCTAACAGTGCATAGGGCACTGTTAATTTGGCCATTGCATATTTTATTTTATTTTAATATTATCCACGCCCAAAGGGCGTTTACATTGTATAATTCATATATTGTAAATAATAATAAAAATACACATTCTGGTATAACATATTCAATATTTATAATTAAATTAAAATAAATAAAATGTAAATTACTTAAAACTTTAAATAATAAATAAGTAAAATTTAAAATAAATAAAATGTGAAATGCTTTAAAAATTTTAATTAAAAATAAATAAGTAAAAATAGATAATATTATAACAAACATCCTTTATAATCAATCCGGAACATTGTACGGTACCTAGCTCAAATTACAACGACTATTTTCCCTTATCTGCACCTGATGATGCATAGCGCACTGCTGTAACCTTAATAGCATTAGTTCATCTTTTATATAAACATGTGTGCCTACCGATTAGTGTGAATAATTTGTCTTTAAATGATGATGTTATAAAAACATTTTTGATTTGTTCCAGGAGATACTTCCTGCAGGTGGAGAAGCTGGTGGACGCCCTGGGGGAACTGTCGGCTCACGAGCAGCAGCTGAAGAAGCCCATCACTACCTTCAAGAACCTCATCAACACCAACCACACCATCTACATGGCGCTGGACCCCGACTTTAACAAGTAAACATTCTCATTTAGCAAATCAACAGAAGACAGAAATCACAATTACAATTTGCATTCATCCAATCACTTGAAAAATAATTGTTTGCCCAATCTCTCGAATCCCTTCTGATTCCCAGCCAGGCGCTCTATCCACTGAGCTTAACGACCAGGTTGTCCAAGTCCAAGTGTTACGATTATTTTAACAAGTTAGTGTCTTGATAAATGCTCATTGTAATTGTGACTATTTATCTCTTGATTTGTATTAGTTCCGACAAACTTATTCATGTAAGAGGAATGAAATTACTGATGTAAAATCACTACACAAATAGGTATCCAATGAATGTTGAAGAAATGGTAATCTGAGAAAAGCTGAAAAAAAATTATTGTGGAGTATTTTACATAGCCACAGGATTCACGTGAATTGAATCTCTTTTGGTAGATATCGCCATTTTGTTTCCTCTTCACTTAATGTCGATGTGGGCTGGTGTTCTAATAATAATAATACTACTAACCTTGTTCTAAAAAACACCTGTCTATGGTTCCATACAACTGTTTAATTCAAATATTTCTAGAAAAAATCATATGTCCTCAAATTTATTGGGAAAAATGTGTTATTTGTGTGAAAACAGCAATTTTAAATTTAACGACAAAAATCAAAATATCGTCTGAAAATGGCAATGTCACATTAAAATTTTATCAATAATTGAAATTAGGGTTGGGTCGAATCCAGAATTTCCTCGAATCCGAATCTCAAATCCTAATTTCTAATCCTAAAAGGAAATATCCATCAACTACGAAGTGTTTTTTAAAAATATTGTGTACAAAAAAAAAATTGTCATTTTCCTATAAAATTTGAAAAAAAAACTGAAAAATTAAGATTCGAAATTTGATGTTTTGAGTTATTTTTTCGAATCTTCGAAAGTTCGAGAATCATGATATTCGAGGGTTTCGAGGATTTGAATTGCCCATCCCTAATACAAATATACATTCATGTTCATTTCCACTGATAACCACGTGGTTAATAGTGGAATCTTTCTTATTTTTTGTATTTAAAAATGTATTGAAAATAAACGCTATTTTGTGGCACTGAACTGATCTGAATGCATCTAATAAATACCATATAGTGCGCTAAGAGTAGGTATATCTATATTTGTTTTTTATAAAAATATATTTTAAAAAGTTAACGGATCCGTGGTATTCAGTTTAAACGCTCTTCTGAAAGATTTTCAATTTGTGACATGTTGAGGTTTTTAAACCAAGGTGTTCGATTGTAACTGTTTGTGTTTAGTGGCAAGGGGGCCGCGGCGGGGTTCATCAAGGTGGGCAAAAAGAAGCTGTTCCTGACGGACGGAGTGCGGGAGCAGGTGGCGGCCGACGTGGCGTGCGTGCTCGACTTCTACGTCTTCTCTTGCGAGCAGCGCAAGGGCTGGGGGAGGAGGATATTCGACTACATGCTTTCCGTGAGTTAACAACCACATCTTATTATTTCACATTTTCCAAATTAAATATAGGGAACACCTGAAATGAGGCATATCGGTAGATTTCCATATTTTTTTTAATCGAAACTTTCTCATTTTTGTATTTAAAAAAAAATTCACATTTTGACATATTTGCGCATAACAATTATTACATTTATAAAGTCGGTACTGTTTAATTATTCAGTGGATTCATATAATAGGATGGCAGGCCTGTCATAGTTTTTTATATTATTACGCATAACCTGATCATCCGTTTGTATTCAAAATAAAAATAAGAGCATCTTTCGTGAGCAGTCTAGCCAACAGAGGCCCTCTAGGTCTAGTTGAGTCTCAGTATTTGTATTTCTCGATGTATGATAGTTGAGTTGATTCCAGGTGGAGAAGCTGACACCGGGAACGATGGCGTACGACCGCCCGTCCCCTAAACTGATCAAGTTCCTCAGGAAGCACTACGACCTGACTAATTCCATATGGCAGCCCAATCGTTATACCATATACAAAGAATACTTCGATAGGTACTCTAATTCTCTAAACACTGACAAAAGTAATAAAAGATCTAGGTAAAGTTTAATCAATATTTTTGGTTTGGTTTTCTTCACTAGCGCTTCTCCTCCCATCTCACAAAATGCATGACAATTGATTTTGTATATCGAATGTTTCATAAAATCCTTTTGTATTTATTGTATTCTTGTACATCAAATGTTTCATGAGATCTCTTTTCCTTAGGCCTCGTTTGGTTGGGTAATATTATGTAAACACATTGAACAATCTTCGGTTGACATTTTGCAATGAAAACACATGAATCCATGCTTTTTTCTTAGAGTTTAATTACACTTTAAAAGTTGACAAATAAATTGTATGATGATAGATCAATGTATTTATATATTCACCGTATAAATGAGGCCATACTTAGTTTATCAATATAATATTTTCTATCATATTTTATTGTTTTAATTCTGTTAAGCCTTATTTATTGTTATGCACCATTCTGGATCTTCCATTACTACACCTCCAAAGCACCCATAGTGACAGAACACATCGATACCTTTTGGAAATAACCTCACCTATGTACAGCGATATTTCATGATTTCATAGTTAGTCAGCATCTAATACTTTCATGTTAACATCTCAACATATTTATCTGTGGTATATTGAATATAATATATATATTTTGATAAATAAATAAAAAGGTTCATCAGTAATCAAACATGAAATAATTTGAAGCCATAAACTATTGCTGAACATACACCGAGCAGTGTTTCGATAGGTATTGACATCTTCTACTACCATACTTGCTTAGGATTTGTAATGATTTATATTTCATTACTTATAATTGGTAATAAAATAATTTAAAACAAGGATAACTGCCTGTAGAATGTTTCCCATATAGAAACTCGATGAAGGTACAATGCTATGTACCTGTTATATGTGTAGCAAGCGTTGTGACAATACTTGAAACTACCATTCAGAACTCTGTTTGGTGGGAATCCACCGGCCATATCTCCTTGTATATTTGAAAATCTTTGTTGGTAATATAACTTCATGTAGTTTTTTAAACTATTTTCTATTACAGGCTGTTTATCATGCTTTTATTTTTGTGCATTTCATGCTAGCTCTAAACTCTTGTAAAGTCGGCTGAAGTTGACCGAAGACCTCTTTGATCTGATTTTGGTCTGTTAACCCAAGTTCTTTGTGAGAATGTAGAGCTAACGTCGAAACAAGCTGTTTATAACAATCTGTCACGTAGTATTGGTGATATTCCTCGCATTGCGTACTAACAAATGACTTATTATTTTGGTTATATGAAGTATTGTTTGATTGGGTAATGTGTAACGATAGTATTTTTTCATGTTTCAGTTTAGGGAGACTTCTCTCCAACGGATACATTCCGGAATCTGTAAATGGACCCCCCACGGGACAGAGAAGATTAGACTCTATTAGTAAGGTTAGTATTTTTTATATTAATCACCTCGACAGATTGACTTGAACCAATCTTAAGAAACTTATTGGTCAGTACCGATATTTAAATGTTCCAACCAATTCGTCTTATGCCATTTAATTAAAATTGCCAAAAGTCCATATTTTAAATTTTTGGCTGGGTTGTCAGCAGTAAAAGTGTGAATCTGAACCAGAAAAAAGACCTCTTATAAAATAGGCAAACTTGATGATGGTTCTCGGGAGACATACGTAGTATATGACGGAGTCAGCCAAGATTTAGCGCCTGCATCACACCCATTCTCCTCTATGGCTGTGAGTCGTGGCATCTCATAGGTCCCAAAATTACAATTATAACTTAAATAATACTAATATTAAATCTGTTGAAACAATTCGGGATTTAGGTGTAATCCTCGATGAAAAATTAACTTTCAATCATCACATTGAGAGTATAACTGACAAAGCACTCAGAACACTTGGACTTATATTACGCACAAGTAAACCTTTTAATAATACGATTACTCTTAAAACTCTATATTTTTCTTATGTGCGAAGTTTACTTGAATTTTCGTCTCCAATTTGGTCTCCTTTTTATAAAAATCACTCGGATAAAATTGAAAGAATACAAAAAAAAATTCGTAAAAACCTTAAATCGTAAACAACATCTTTATTTTGCCCGACTACCGCGAAGCGTGCTCATTCCATAAAATCCAAACTCTTGCTGATAGACGTACGATAGCCGATATGGTTTTACTGGCTAATATCCTTTCGGATAAAATAGATTCACCAGAACTGGTTACCCGCATCCATTTTAGGGTACCGCAGAGGCAAACGCGATATACTCAACTTTTTCACGTACCTAAATGCAAAACTAATTTTACCAAAAATACTACAATTAACCGCATTATGGATACATATAACAAAGTGTTTAATGATGTTGACATATTTGGGAAAAGCACTAAATCGATAAAGACAGACATAAGCAAGAAATTAGTAAATAATTAATCGTAAGTGTTTATTCAACGAGCCTACTGTTTACAATCCCTGTTTGTTGAATGATGTATGTTAATACTCACATGGAATAGGTAATATAAATATCATACCATCGATCGCCAGCGCTATGCACTGTCAACAATACGCTGTGTTGTGGGTTTAAAAAGGTGTGCTGGTACATTGATGGTGTGGAACACTAGATTTACCATTTTAATAAAATATTTTTGTTCTGTTTTTTTCTTTCTCAAAGCCTCTCCTGCCTCCCTTTCCTTCTTTCCATATTTTTATGTATGACTCACAGATACACACACCCTCACCCACACTCACACTCACGATAGCCACAAACATTACTTTCATTCATCACTAATTATCATAAAAAGAATAACATTATCAGTGGATTTTTGTAATTGGCTGCAGATTTATTACTTGTTATTGTATATTGCATTGTTATAGCTGTAAAATCCCAAATAAATAAATAAATAAAAATAGCGAGCATTTGAGTTTTGAGAATAGGTGTATCAGAAGAGTATTGGTGGTTTGCCGATGGATGCAGCAACTTTTAGTATCAACTCATGGCGAAGGCATTTCAGCTGGCGGGAACATGTAGCATATAACGTATATCTCCAGAGACACTTGTTTTATATTTTGACTGCTAATCATTGTATATTTATTTTTAGATAATACAGCAAGTACCTCCTTCTCCATGAGCAGCGCTGGTCCGGGAGAACTAACTGCTGTTACTACCGATACTAAACACACCAAGTACCTAATCATCGTTACCTTACCGTACACTCTCTTTTTTCATTATTTATTTATTTATTCGATCTTGCACCAAATGCATTCACCATTTTTGTTTTACTGTATTTTCGAAAAATCTAAGACGTTAAAACGTTGAAAGTTGAAACTTAGAAAAAACTGCTTGAAAATGAAAATATCAGGGGTTAAACACAATTCGGCGGGAAACATTTAGTGAAGTTGGAAATTTGAGAATAAAGAAAGAGGATTTCTCCTTCTTAATGAGGCCTCCAAGGATCTTTAAAGATATAGGGATAGGGCACTAGCATATTATGGTGAGAGTGCCAACTTTCTTGAGAAGCTGGTATATTCCAACCAATCAAATCATTCGTTTTTCAAGTGCCATACAAATTTTAAAAAATTGACAGCTGTACATTAATTTTTCATTTTTTTACACCCCCATTCCGAGTTTTTTCACGATAGGTTTATGCGGTGACCTCGGTATGGTGCTATTGAGTGCTTTTTTTTTTACCAAAAACGTTTTTTTTATGCAAAATATTCGCTAAAACATCACACTCATTTTTCTCCATACTAAATTTTCGCATTCCGACAAGAACTTCTTTTCCGAAAATTTAGTATGGAGAAAAATTCATGATGTTTTAGCGAATATTTTACATAAAAAAACGTTTTTGGTAGGAAAAAAAGCACTCAATAGCGCGATACTGAGGCACCGCATAACCCGTAGTGAAAAAAAGTCGGAATGGGGGTGTAAATAAATAAAAAAAAAATGAAAAATTAAAGTACAGCTGTCAAAAAAAAAATTGTATGATAAAAAAAAAATCCTTTATTGTTTTCAGTCTGAAAATGACAGTTTGGACAAAACACTACGTTTTTACAGTAACCTACAACGCTGCAACGGTTTGCCATGGGAACATAGAATTGTTTACGGCACCAAGTTTTTTGTCCAATATGGGCAGTGGCCTAGTGCCGCTTCTCTTTTGTTCTATGTATATTCTTTGGAGGCCACATACAAAATGAAATGAAAAAAATTATATCCCGTCTGAATTTGTGTTTTACGGTTTAGTTTAATAACTGTGTTAATTACACCCAATTTGTATTTTTTGCTGTAGATTCACTTACAAATTTGTGTTTTAAAGAGGAAAGATTTTTAATTAAAGAGGATCGAATCTCAATTTCGGTTTGTGGGATCGATATTTTAGCTTTTTATCTGAAAAATTACTCAGAATAATTCATATACAATTGTTTTAACTTAAATAATATGATACTTAAGAACGGTGTCTTCTATAATTTTAAAAACAAGCTGAGTTGGCTGTGAGAAATATCTTATATTCGGGTAATCATTTATAAAAAGGTGCTTTTATCAATCGCATTTATAAATCGATCATTATAGTTTTCTTAGAAAGGGTAACCAAAACTAGGTATCGTTGTTGAAGATGTTTTACAATGTGTAGTTTACTGATTTACAAAATCTTGTGCAAAGCACGTATATACTTATCTCTTTATTCTATTATCTATAGTTTTATTTATTGTACGCTAATTTATTATTAACATTCCTAAATTCTTTAATATTTTAGGAAGATATTTGAATCGCACTGAGGCTAGTAGTAGTTCCTTGTGAAATGGTAAAAAAATATCTACGAACCTTTGTTTTAAACCCATTCCGGGCACAGAGCCAACCACAAAGTCTGCAATTTGCCAGTAAGTTTATCTTTAACCATTTAAGATTTGTGCTAAAGGCAATGTAACAGGTTGTTACGCTAGCGGAGACCTCAAACTTTTAATGATGTAATGTGCAGAATTTTTTTTTTCCTTTCACTGATTTTAAATTTATATAGTTAATAGAATCAAATGTAGGTGGATGTTTTCGCATCGTCTAATAAACAATATTTTACATACAATTTTATTTAAAAATGTGTTGTGTTTATAAAAAATTACTTTACAAATATCAACCTTTGTAAAACGAAATGAAGAATAATGAACAATTCTTTGATAAAAACCTTTTTAATTTATGATTTAAAAAAAATTTATAATAGACGAAAGGGTTATATTATTATGTGCACAAATAAGTCTTAATATTGGTAGCGGAATGGGTTATATAGAGCGAGTAGTTTTATTCTAAAATTATTGTATTTTTTGCACTCATTTTAATTTATCTTACATAATCTGTGATTATAGCTGCTAATGTGTGGATTGCATTCATCATTATTAAAAATATGTATTAATAAAGTGATTAAATTACTATTACCAACATTATTTACGTTACAAACTCTGTGTTGTTATTAAGAAGATATCATTTGGATATTAAGCACCTTTGTTAGTAAATAAAATAAAATAAATTGAATTTATTATTGGTTGATCGGTATCTTTATACTAGACTTGGCACTTTATGTTTCTTGGACGAAACACCACCAGGAGTGTGATTACAAGTAGGATTCTACAGCGTTACCTTACATGGTCAATAAAAACATATTTATAGATATAATTTTCTAAATAAAAAAATGAATAAAAAATGTTTGCATGAATAAAAATTCAATTACACATGTTATAAAACAGGTCTGTTTTTTTCGACCATGTAAGGTAACTCTGTACAATCTCATTAGTAATCGCTATCCCTGCTATAATATGTACGTAGTATTTCATTGATGTTAACATTTTTTATAAATAAACTGAAAAAACCAAGCTTGTCTTTTATTATTCCTTATAAGACAATCATATATATTATGTCAACAATTTTTAAGAATATTTTAACTTTGTATCACCATGTCTTGTGCCATGTGTCAATAATAACTGTAGCAACTTTAACAAAAAATACATAAAAAACTTCAAATTTTTAAAACCCTCCAGTCCTCTTTTTTTCCCTATCCCTGTCATCCCTGCTTTTCTTCTCATCCCATCCTTACCTCTTATTTTCATGTTTTATGATATGATTATTTTTTTCTTTCTTATTATGGTTCTTTTGCTTGTGTTTATATTCTACTCTTTTTATATACCTATTTAAACTGTTTATTTTCCTGGAAATAAAATAAAACAAATAAATAATTTTGTCCATAATTAATGGACCGTCCTAATATTCCCTGTGATCCAATTTTGAATCATTTTATCATCATTTTAGGTGATAAGTAGTCGCGTGACTCGCAGCCCTAATCTTTTTTTTTTCACGCATATTAGATATATCAGCCATTTGTGTTTTTTTACCGTATTATTTTTTTAAAACAATTTGTTTTTTAAAAGAGATTACTAAATTATTTAAAAAAGAGTAAAAAATCAGCCCCATGAAAATGGAGGACAAGGAATAAGGATATCATCGCACACAAAATAAACATGAAATTGAAAATCGTACGCTAAGACACTTCCATTTTTTAAAAAACACAATATCTCTCTCACTACGATACATTTTCAACACAGATTCTCATTAAAATTTAGTTCATAGTAAAAATACATTTAATCTTACTATGAATGATAGGGAACCATGATTCAGTTAAACAATCTGCCCCGTAAAATATAGGGCTTTTTCAGTTTGTTTTTAATTTCTGGCAGTTCTACCACCCAAAAAATCTGGCGCTGGCAACATTCTAAAGATGTCACCCGTTTGTTTGTTTCTCAAAGATTAATGTTTATAAACAAATTTCTTCGCGCACATGGTATTGTGAGTATTCTAAAATACTGTTTATCTTCTGGAATATTTTTTAATACGCTTTCTGCAGTGATATTTTGTGTTTGAAATAAATGTCAGACTCTTCCGTGTAGCCATAATTTCGTATGTTTTCAAGGATGCAATTATAATATCGAAGGTAAAACCCATTAGCTCGTGATTTTATCTTCCGCTTTCCTCCGTTTTGTTTAGAGACAAGTAAAATGGAAAATTACAGTTGCCAATCTTCGTGAATATCAATCATTATCAATTGACTTGGGAGATAGTACTACAATGTTTATTGATATTACGATATACTTATTATAGTAAAATTCACTACGCGCGCGTAGTATATTCCTAGGGTATATAGGTAGGTAGATATATTTATATTTCCTTGTTTACTAATATAGTCTTTCTATACAATACCCACATAACTACTTATTTTGTTTGAAGGCAGTATAGGTTCATTAATTTTTTCATAAGCCCTTCAATAATTTATAATTGAATACATTACGTTACATTTTTTTAACAAATGTTGTTTTCCCGTTTATCAAACAGCTACTTAATAATCGTTATTATTTTTAATCAAAATTGTAATTTTTTTTTTTATGTAATAAAAATAAAAAGGTATTTTACAAAATGCCCATAAAGAAAACATATACATACCAATGGACAGGATATATTATTTGTTTTATATTAATATGAATAAATGATGAAAGGACTTGAATTTTTTAAAATGCCTTTACATATAAATAATGCACCAACCCTGTTATTAATGCAATATTATTATTAATGGTAGGATCATAATATAATAATTTTTCACTGATACAGTTATTATATAGCGGCCTCCGTAGCTAAGACGCTGGACTCACGATACGGAGGTTTCGGGTTCGATTCCTAGTGAGAACACGAAAATAAAAAGTTAATTTTATCAAGCCTGGGTGTTTGTGACGTTGTTCCCCTCTGTAATTAGGCCTCCTGGCCTGTGGAGGTGGTTAAATAAAATAAAATAAAATATTACATTTTTTGTGTTTGTACATGTACTTACCTTTATATAAAATATTTTTTTTCCCTTTTTTATATTTTTATTATCTATGTTGTTTTTAAATAAAAATTTAAATTGCAGATCATTGATAAAATGCTTGTATTTTCTTACATGCATTGGCACAATTCAAAATCAATAAAAATTGCTTTGTCAGTTTATTTACTGCTTACTTTATATTAGCCAATAATTATAAGTAAAAATTTCATCACTTTTTTAGTGTATCTAGGTCACATGACTATTTCGTGTAGGTCACCTAATTTACTTGGAGTTCTGAGTAAGCGATGAGTAAGGATTGGTAATGAGGGTCTCTAGTGATAGTGATGGTCTGTCTGTTGCCTGTGGTGTGCTGCCAGCGCTGGGAGTAGGGCCATGCCTGCGTAGAGCCGCCGCGCCCCCGACATGGCGGACGCCCCCGAGTCGGAGTGGGACGGGCTGGCGCTCCCTGCCCCCGCGCCCGCTTCCCCCAAGCCCCCTGCCCCGGAGCCCCGGAGCGCCAAGCCCCCTTACAGGTATCTATTTATTTTATTGGATTTTCAATGTACGTACAATATCTCACCTTTGGAATTATAACAAACTGGTTAAAAACATATTTGGAAATTCCAAATAGAAGAAAGTAAATTTTGACATCTATTTAAAGTTTTATGTATACACTAAGGACAGATTAGTTAGGCATCTAGGTTTGGTTAACTTAGGTAGGTTAGATTTAACTTTATGGACATGCACATCAGGCCATTTGTTCAAAGAGTTCGTTTTGTGTATGTTCGTATGTTGAATGTCATGTAGCTAGTAATGCCCCATTGACAGAAAGCCGTTGCAAAACGCTTTAAAAGTTATGTTAATAACTACTTAAATTGCCTAAAAATCTGACCCAGTTTTAATTTGTTCTTTCTCAATGTTTCTTATAATAAAATATGTTCGTCATCTGTATTCAGCCGATAGTCCTGAAGATGAAATGTTGCATTGTTTCCAGTTACGCGAGTCTGATCCGGATGGCCATCAGTAACTGTTCCAAGGGGAAGATGACCCTGTCTGAGATCTATCAGTTCATCATACAGACCTTTCCCTACTACCGCACGGCTGGCTCCGGCTGGAAGGTATACTCTCCACGTCCTCGCTGTTACCTTACTTCATATCAGCACTCTCCTAATACTTACTAAGCGAGTCTGTGTACTTTGTAGAACTCTATCCGACACAACCTGTCCCTGAACAAGTGCTTCCAGAAGGTGGCCCGCGGTAAGGACGACCCGGGCAAGGGCTCCTACTGGGCCATCGACCTCTCCTACGCCCACACGGAGGCGCACATCAAGAGGAAGAAGAAGGTCTTCAGGGTGAGTGACATTCCTCTCCTTCTACAACTCCACCCGTCCCCTTGCAAGTCCTTCCAGAAGGCGGCCCGCAGTAAGGGCAGATATTAACTGACTATCCTAAACTTCCCGCTTTCCCATTTGGATATGAATTAATGTGAATGACTATTTCAGAGTTCACCATACAGTCCGGAGTGCAGCAGCAACAGCAGCGACTTCGGGGCCTGGGGGGCGTGCCCCTCGCTGGGGGGCGCGGAGGAGACGGGAGGCGCCCCCCGCATGGGGCTCCCGCAGTACGCGCTGCCACCCGCTGGCCTTCCCACCCCGCCGCCCTCCACCCCCGCCTACCCCTTTGAGGATACACCGCCCCCACCCTCCGCACCTACCTACCCTTTCGTGGACCCACCTGACTGTGAGTACATTCTCTTCCTCTCTCTAACAATGCGTAGGGCTCAACATGTTTACTTTCTATTTAAATTTTTGTTAATGACGATACTAAAATTGGTCTTCAAGCACCTGATCTTTCCGTTACCTCCGTCACCCTCTTTGTTTCTTGATGGCTTAGCTTATCCGCACTCTGGTTAGTGCTGCATTAGTCTTGGTTACTTATTATGTTATTGTTTATTTATCTGACTGCTCGCTCGTTCTCTGACTTTGTTTGGTTTCCAGTTTATTCTGCGGAGGAAGAGGAGAGATGGTGGCCGGCGGCGTGCGCGGGCCCGCGGCACCGCTGCTACACGGACGAGTACGGCAACTACGTGGACCAGTACAGCGGCGAGTGCGACTACTCGTGCCGCGAGCCTCCCACGCCCGCCCCCACCCTCGCCGCCCCCTGGGACCAGTACTTATAGCCGCCGCCGCCAACGTGTTCATACCGCACCCGCCAGGTGCTATTCCGTCTGCTGATTGAACCTAAACAAGTAAACGCATTTTCAAAAATTGTCCTTTATTAGGATTTGAAATTTTGTAGTCAAAATGTCTTCAATTCAGCCATAATGATATAACATAATTTACAAAATACTCGTTAATTCCTTAATATAATCAAGTAAGGTCCGATGCCTCGCAGGAAACTTGCTTGCGCAGCGCGGGTGTTAACTTTGGGCCACTGGAAAGCGTAGACTATGATGTTCTCTGCGTGATCTATACACGTTTTGGTGAACGCACAATTACAAGAGATAGTAGAATGTAATCAACATTCAGTTTATTTACTTTTTTTGAATGCATTTAACTTTTTGATTTCTTTAAATATAATTATTATGTGTAGCTATATGTATTTCAACTTTATTTGTGCAATGATTGGCAAATGATTTCTATAGAAATTACCTAAGTAGTATGATTTGTGGAACTTTGTATGTAGAACTTTTTAAAAATAAATTTATTGAGGGATAAATATGGTCGGATTTTACAGTTAATAAGATATGTTGGATTTAAGAAAAAAGAGTGGTTTATAATCCACTCACTGACTTGGTAGAGCATTTTAAAACCATTCCTTGCAATGAGTGTTCTGCGAATTTTGTGAATTTCGAGTCACATGTGTTGGGTTCGTTAGTATCTTAGATCAATATATCTTATTTAGGGCCAATAACTGCATATTGACGCCCTGATGTGTAATAGGGCCAACTTCAATTTTGTCAAAATTATTATTTCCGTGGCTTTATGCATCTCTTTACATCTTTCTACAAAATCATAAATTTCAAACGAAATATTAGAAACCTACAAAAATTGCTACTAATAGAGTAACTCATTTATAATATAAATATATTCATAGACAGCTTTTTACTTCTACTTTAAATCTTTGGTTTTTGTCAGTTGGCACTTCTACACATGTCATGAAGCCTTGGATATGTTATTTTGATTCCATGTGATGGATGATATTGTTAGATGCAGTGGGAATTATTCTGGTTTCTAGACAATTTAAAGTAATGTATGAAAGTGAGGGAAAAGTTTGCCCCGATTTGTGATATGAGTTGATATTAAGTTACGAGTATTTGACTAAATAGCTGTACCTAACCTGTGGCCATATAATCATAGTTTCACGGTAATATTTGTAGTAATCCCCTGCCCGGGAAGAAGTTAACTCGCCCGGTGTTAAATTGTTCGATCTCATTACTTGTAGGAAGATATAATTCTGTTTATTGCACCATTCTTGTATAGGGCTTTCTATAAAGAACTGTCAATTCAAATTCAGCACTATTTTATTATTTATTATTATTATACTTATTAGAAGCAAGCAGCTTGAAGCTAATATGCTTAAATCTAGTTGATAATAATCTTTACATATTTTCTTAAATAAAATAAAAAAATACCAAGATAATTTCAATTTATCTAAATATTTTCTTACTTGTGATCTTTTTAAATATAATTTAAAATGACGGTTCTTTCTAGAATACGCTAGACATGTATCCCGGGGCAGCGGAACATCTTGCCCGGCACCTGCCTCCCATAGAGAATGCCATAATACCACGATCCGGGCGATCCGGCACTGTGCTGTCTTTAGATTGTAATTAGTTCTACATACCCGCGTTGTATTGTGACAAATTATTGTGTTATAACTTTTATACCATATACCATACGTAATTATATTGTATTTACAGTATCTTCCAATGTTTTAAACAACACAACTTCTTATATTATATGGACTGATGATTTTCCAGTGTTTATATATTATTGTTTACACAATAATACAACTTTACCCGATTTTGTACGAGAGGAATGGAGAATGATCAGAAATTAGACATTTTAGGAGTATGGGTTACATAGAATATATAATTATATCTATAGGGTTTATAGTGCAATATGTTGTAACCCATAAAAAAAATGAAAATCACACCTGTGCAAATGTGCTAAATTTTATTTATTTTTAAAATTTGATTTTCAACGGAAAATTTTTGTTTACAAAAAAATACACATACAAAATATCACATATACATAAAAAAAATTACGAAAATCCCATCAAGGCATAGCCTGTTTGTGGGTATATTATGAATGTCAATGTGAATTTGTTCACACTCTTTCATGCAGCATGCACGAGACAAAAGAAAAAAAGATAATTAAAAAATATATAAGATTATTATATTGATATATTTATACAAGAAGAAGAAAAAGATGGGAAATAATTATAAAATAGAAATAACAGAGATTAGGGTCATGTTATGTTATGGTCTGTAAAGTCAGAATGATTCTACATTTACACTATTTATCCAGCTTTGTGTTAATTTTTTAAAAGATGAAAAATTAGGAAAATTGGACAATGCCATTATTTTGTCAGTTAAAAAAGAATTAATTAAACTTTTTTTAATTAAAAACAACTTTGTCTTATGATCTGCGCTCCACGAATCAGGACACAATAATGTTCAATCTTACTTAAAATATACATTGGTAGTGATTAATCAGAATATACCGCATCCAAAATTGCAATTTTCATATTTACAAGTAACTGTTGGCAATCTGCAGTATTGAGATACGAGAGAGTATGTTTTTATCCTCTCCTGTGAAATGAGGTGAATGTATTACGACATGTTGCACTATAACTGTTGTAGTGTGTTATTAACTTGAATGTTGTCTACTTATATAGAAGGAAAATTACTTAATCTTGCCCATGTTACTGTGTTTAATCACTTCACTTCTGTGTTTTTTATGTATTTAAACTTATAAATTGTTTAAATCACACGATGTAGCGCCGGCGCCACGGTGCATTGTGTATTGGGTATTGGTAAAAATTGTTGTAAATGTTTTTATTCTTCGGTGTTGTCACAAATGGGAGCGGAATAGTAATGTAAATATTGCGGGGGAAGTCAATTATTCTTGAATAAAATTCTGACCAACAACAGTGTTCACGTGAGCCGAGTTGACTGATGTTGTCTCCGGCTCTCTTATACTATTCTCCTAGACTTAGTACCAAACCGATGTGTTCAGTGTTCAAATCCACCGGATAGGGGAAGAGCGGTAACATGAAATGTTTTGATAGCGAATTAAAAAATGAAGTGATTCAAATTGAACACATTGTTGAGCAAAAATATTTCCATTATTTTACAATAATCTCTGACTTGTGACAGGTATTAAAAATATGGTCTATGGGTGAATTCATGAAAAAATCATCATAATTTAAAAAAAAAAACACAATAAATCTCTACTGCTGAATGTGCCGCCATATTTGTATTGTTTATTATCAAAACTTAGTTCAATCGATACAGAATCCAAACATTACATCCGATTTTCATATAAAAGTGTATATTTCATTTTACATCCCTACAGAGATGAGGTAGAATTTTTTCAAATTCAGGAATATGGATATTCGAGCGTTTACAGGGCTTATGACCTGTCATTGGCTGGGTTGAGTGAATATTCCTGAATTTGAAAAAATTCTACCTCATCTCTGTAGGGATACAAAATGAAATATATACCTACGTCTTGGGATAGATCCAGATTTGTGTACAAGTATTTGAACGCACCCAAAATGTTATATAAAAGTGTGTTTATGAATGTTGATGACTGCAAAATTTAATTTTTCATGTTGAGGGTTACTCCTTTTTTCATAAACACACGGATATACACAGGTAATGTATAGTTTGGGATATTGTTCAATTTTTGATGTACGTAACGGGCCTAACATAAAACTGTTAGAACTGCCGCCTAGATTTGTTTTGGTCGTACCTTATTGTGAATAGATTGAACGTTGCTTGTGTCCAATGTACGCGCGTTGAGCTGAAGAGCGAGTTTGAGTTGCCAGGTGTAGCATCTGTTGCCAGGCCTGCTGTAATATGCTCCACATTTCATATCGCACCTGAGCACAAGTCTAAGATAGGTGTTTCTAAGTCGAATGTAAAATTGTTTTAAACATATTTTTCAATGGAGCTATCAATGAAATTGTTAAAAAAATTGTTTTGAAGCTAAAAATTCCATCCTATTCCATTTTTTTTTTCTTTCAAATTTTAGTAAAAATACTGGCAAAATGATGGATTTTGCTTTTGTTATTGCTGAAAACATTTGGCACAAAATGACTTGTATAACAAATTACATAGAAAAAATGTTTGTTTATGAATAATATGTTTAGTAAAATTAAATAAAAGAAAATTTAAATTCTGTTTTGAACTAACATTTTTATTATGTATATAGATTCTCTTATTTATATGTACATGTAAAAGTTTATTTATAAAAATCAGAGTAGAATCTCTGCAAAAAAACAAATATTTAATACAAAAATTAAAATTATTGACTAGTGTTGGTACATTTTTATTTAAAATAGAATATTGTATCATTTTTTTTCCTGAAAACATTGTAATTTGTCAACAAAATAGTTTTATATAATTTTTTCCCAATACAATTTTTTTACTGTTACAATATAATGATAAAAATATTTATAGATAAAAAAAAAATATTGACTCCCATACATTGGGGTGCATTTGAACTCTTTTCTCATCTTATTTGCACAAATATAAAAACAATTTGACTAAATGAAGTTTGTACAGAGAAATATAAAGAGTTACACCTAGAACCGGAGATATTGTTAAGTAATTAGATTAGTGGAATGTTTCTACAGACTACAGACTACAGATCACAGCAAACTTCTACCTCCTTATATTATATAATATACTGACTGTAAATGTATCGGAGAATATACCAATTGTAAATAAACCAATCCGTGTTTTATTTTGTACTTTGGAGACTCAGTACTAGTTAACTAATTAAATTAAATTAACTAAATAAACGGTTCCAATTAACTATTATATTATGGCATCCATTTCTTCACACCAATATTACGTACTTATAACCTAAACCCAGCAGTGGTGAGGTTGTGTGCGACACCACGGGAACACAGTAAAGTGTTTTCAAAATAGATGTCAATAAACTTTTTGCAAAGCTAAAAATGTCCCTATGTCCTAATAAACTTATGTCATAACAAAAGTAGGTATATCCTTTATATTAAACACAATATTATTGTGATGTTTTGTGCCCACACAATGTCATTAGTCCCTCACAATAACGGTATAAAAAATAAATTATTAGTAAATTTGTTTTCCTTAGAAAACAATTATTTTTGGCATTTTGTGGGATATTAATATTATCGCGGTGTATATTTGGCTGTAATTATTGTCTATTTAGATTTATTGTTTATTTGTAAGCATAAATTGGAGTTGTTTTTACTGTGCCAAACACTCTGGAAGCTCACGAGACACTTTATTGGGATGGCCTTAATTATGTCCAAAGCTTTCACCCCATGTGTACGTATATACGTACCATATTGAACCATATTGAACTTCATGTAACTAGCAACTCTCCGTTGGCTATCCGCTACGAATTGCCACATGTCTGCTATGTGTTACATGTTAACATCACACTTCTGTGATCATCTTCATGTCACTTCAGGTTTACTGTTTAGTAGTGTTAGGTTCGGCACCGCAGTGTTATGTACCTCAGTACAGGTTATTAAGTAAAAATAAAGATAATGAATGATTAAGAAGGGAATGAAATGAAGGCGAGTCTAGGCTAGAGGTCTGGGGGCCCCCTATCCCGGTCCCCCGTGCTGGGGGTCCCCCGGCAGGTCCATGAGGCGCAGGATGGCGGCCTGGTCCCCGGAGTCCACGGGAGCTATGGAGATGTCCCGGACGGCCCGGAACTTGCCGCAGTTGTTGAGGTGCTCGTTCTCCAGGCGAAAGAAGTTCCAGATAAACCTCCTGCAATGATCGAGACAACGAGAGAAGTTAACAATACGCGATGTGAAGATAGCCAGCGAGCTTGGCTTGCAGGAGACAGTATTGCGTACCTGAAGACTTCTAAGGCCCCCAGCAGAGTGACGATGGCGTCAGCGTGGCGATACCCCGTCTCCGTGAGGGACACGCCGACCGCCCAGCACAGTCGGAGCACCAGGTCCTCCACCAGACCGAAGTAGTAGAACCACTGTAACATACCACCGACACTTGTGAATAGATGTTTAGAAATGATTATCCTATCACATTTGTAAGTTTGCTCACCGTGGAGGTGTAGACGGTTTCTTGTCGCAGCAGAGGAGTGTCCCCCGGGTCCGCGTCCAGCAGCCCCCAGTCCAGGCGGACGTCCCACACGTACCCCACCAGCGCCACCAGCGTCCCAAAGGCCAGCCACGCCCCCAGCCATGGGCATTCGCTAAGGCTGGCCCGCGAACCTGCGCACAGCGTAAGGAGGTTAGGTTATTTTTTTTCTATTCAGCTAAGCGTACAGGAGTTTTATGGCTAATTACTAATTACCCTTTTAATATGTTCATTGGGCGATAAAATCTACAGTGAACTAAAGCTACGTCTTTTCAGATGATAGATACAAAATACAGAAGATGATAGATAGTAGATACTAAAAATGACGAAAAAAACATGGAGAAGCAAATAGTGACAGATGATGGATGTACCGATTCAAGATATGTGGGTCTCCCCATGTTGGGCAGATGTGAGGGTCTACGTACCGGGGCAGGAGGCCACGAGGGAGGCCAGGGTCAGCAGCAGGAAGGAGCAGGCGTACTTGGCGGTGTTGGGAAGGTGTGGGGCGGGCTCCCCTGTGTCCCGCAGGCGCCGCGCACATTGCGCACAGCGCCACCACGCCGGCAGCGCTGCTACTATGCTGCTACCCCAAGCTATATCACAAAATAAATCTTCAAATTATAATCACTTATAGTTATCACTAGGTAATATTAAATTTGCATTGGAAATGAGCTAGAATGCTTCTCACCACTAAAATACGTGGATTGACTTACACGGAGTACTGGAGCAGTAGTCTTTGGAGAAGAAGGCATAACAGAAGGCGAAGTGTGCATCCAGGAACACAGGGATGAGAGAAGTGAGCTGCTCAGCCACCCAGAAGTCAGCGAATCCCACGAAGAAGAAAGGCGCCATTACTATCCTGCCCTGCAGCAAAAGTCACTTGAATGTTATAAAACTTTTGTACAGGCGTGATACAGTTACCGATACACAGTATTGGCAGCTGCCTAGTACCCGAGCTTTAGGGGGGACCCCGGCCCAAAAAAAAGAAGTAAAAAAAACATAGCGGGTTCTGTGATTAACCCATTGGCTCCTGAGATTGACAGTGCAATTTTAAACCTGTACCTACATAAATTATGTTACGGGGAGGAGGGCTTAAGAAAATGGGGTAGGTATGTTGAACATTGCTAAGAATGAAGAATCTAATACATTATTTCAGTTCAGTTAGATGCCACAAAATGGCGTTTATTTTTTACATCAATTTTAAAATACAAAGTGAAAAAAGATTCCACTAACTATATGGTTATCATTGGATTTCTTATATTTAGGTCTTTAAATTACAACTTTCTAAAAGGTATAATTTTCTATCCTGGCTTTTTACTGTCTCTCTTTATCTCGGATGGAATGCAGCCGTGGACTCACCAAGACTTTGAGCAGCCAGATCCGGCTCTCGTAGTGCAGCACGCGCAGCGGGTTCAGCAGGAAGGCGGCCCCCAGCAGGTAGAAGGCGAGCGGCGCGGCGGCGGGCGGCAGGCGCAGCGCGTGGCGGTGCAGGTGCGCCAGCGCCGCCGCCGCCGCCGCCGCGCCCGCCGCCGCCGCCAGCGCGCCCGCGTGCTGCTCTGACAGGTGGCGCCTCGGGTCGAGCGAGAAGATGAGCACGTGGTTCACGCCGGCCGCGCGCCAGCCGCGCACGTTGCCCGCCCACAGCGCCAGGAACAGCGCCAGCAGCGCTGGGCCGCGGAACAGCCGCAGGAATAGCGCCCAATCCTCCCTCTCCCTGTGGTACACGCCTGCAACCGCAATACCCGCCTACACTAGGAGCTTGTTTTGGTTTTGTGAAGAGGAAGGTAAAGAGTCGTGCGGTGTGTCTCACCAGAGAGGACGGTGGCCCCGAGTAGCGTGAGGAAGCAGCCACTGAAGAGGCCGAGGCGGAAAGTGGTCCAGGGCCCGCGGTGGTGGCCGAGCGGGGGCACGCGCAGGCGGCGCACGGCGCGCGCGCGCTCGCCGCCCTCCAGCTCGGCGGCCACGCAGCTCTCCACCTCCGCGATGAGCCGGTCGATGTCCTTGTTCGTGTAGAAGTGCGACCCCTCCACGTGCTCCAGCCGCCAGTCGCCGCCCGCATCGCTGTTCATTAACTGGAATATTATACAAAAATCACTCAATACAAACAACAATGTCTTATTATCATCTACTATTGATAAACTGCTATGCAGGATTAAGATCGAAATTTTCTAATCTAATGGAGTATTTTGTTGTTGAAAACTGTCTCTATTAGTTTGCCTCACCTTATCGTGCTTCTTGAGTATCTTCCGGAAGCCGGTGAAGTTGAGGTTCTGGTAGTTCTGCAGCAGCACCAGGCTGAGGTAGAACTCGGAGAAGGCGAGGCGCACGCGGCGCGCGCCCCTCCCGCCGCGCCCCCGCGCGCCCTCCCCCGCCCCCGCGCCCATCTCTGACTGCAGCCCCGCGTACTTACGGCTGGCCTCCGCTAACTTCTCTGTGTACAGAGGGAGACAAAATAAGACAAGACAATAGACAAGGACGGAGAAAGAGTATCTTTAAAACGGTCTAGGGAAATAAATGGTGGGGCTTTCATTTTAGTTTACCCGAGTAGAAAGTGTTGATCTTGGTGAGCTGCCCCTCGCAGAAGTGGAAGAAGACCTCTTCGAAGTTAGTCATGAAGCGCCGCCGCATAGCGCCCTCCGCCGCCTCGTCGGAGTCTGGGGGCGCCTCTTCAACGCAGCTGTACAGCATGGCCTTCATCTCCTGACAAATGGAATTAATAAGGTCTACGTAGGAATGTCGAACTAAAACCTAATAGTTATAGATTTTTTCATTTCTGTCCCCCATAAAAATATTTTTTTCATCCCCATGGAATTATAAATAATGCCAGCCAAAATAACAAAAGATTAAGTACAAATAATAATCCGTGAGATAAGTGTTCTTAGTGCGCAAAAAAACGGTTGTGTAAAAGCGTGGCGAAAATATTTCTAGGGCAAAAATATTGATCTAGGGCGAAAATATTAATTCTAGGGAGAAAATATTAATCTAGGGCGAAAATACGCTAACAGAACATATTTTTTATTAAAATCCGATATGCACAAAATTAACAATTCATCATACTTAAGTACATAGAAAATAAACCTTTCTTCCATTCTCTAATGGTGCATAGTACACTGCATTTATAGATCTTGATCATATTATTATAATATGCATATTAAGATTGTAAAATCATTTCAAAATCAAATATGTACTTGTGAATTTTATATTGTTTACCTCGTAATTGATATACTGCTTTCTCCATTCCGGAGTGATATGCGCCGAGAGATGTTCCGCAAATTTCATTTTTGACAAATGGTTAAAATGTCAACAAAAACAGTGCAAAGAAAATGCGATTTATGTAGAATTTAGAAAACGCGTCTGGTGCCGTTCTCGTTAGCCAGAAATCTAGAATCTGGTCTAAAATTAAATAATTACCCGCGGGAACATAAATCTGTCCAAACGGCGATAAAATACGCGCATCTTTCAGTCTTGGGACGCCCACGGACTTGGGAAATTACAAATTACGAAATCCGCGGAGAAGAAAATCGCTCGGAAATTTGAAGAAAATGACAGATAATGTTTGTGTTTTTCTCTCG
This sequence comes from Micrasema minimum, assembly GCA_022494985.1. Lineage (NCBI taxonomy): Eukaryota > Metazoa > Arthropoda > Insecta > Trichoptera > Brachycentridae > Micrasema > Micrasema minimum. The sequence continues at coordinate 146,947 of JAGVSP010000423.1, read as the reverse complement.
TGAGGTTGGCGCCATTGTTCCACCCTCGACTCTCCACCCCTAGATTAAACATCCTCCACCCCCAACTAAACTGAAAACTGAACTAGACGCAGATGGCCGCATAGATTAATATACTGTTTGATGGCCGCATGGGCATCGCGCATAGCTTCCGCCGCCCGCGCCCCTAGCAACTTGTTGCTCGTAAGTGAAGTTTCGATGTTTTTGAATTTTAGGAAATTACTTACTTCACTTATAATCTCTAACCGTGAGGGTTTTTAAGATAAAGTGTACCATGTCTGAATGTATGTTTTTTTTCTGAATATCACATATTTTATGATTTTTTGATTCAGATATTTTTAATATACATGATAGTTTATGAAATGATATTTGATTTTTTGAAGATTTTTCCATTTTGGCACTGTAGAAAAAAATTACAGTTTTGCGACTTCTTAAAAGTTCACTAGTTAGTAGATACTAACAATGAAGAAAAACGCTAATGATTTTAATTGTGTTACGATACTTTTGATAATACTATCATGAATATTTATTTGAAAAATAGGACAATACAGTCACTAAATCAATAAAGTACCATTTATGCTAGTTGTAAGTTCGGTTTTGACACCTGATACAAAAGTAACCGTTACTTTTATGATAGAATAATATTTATGCACAACATTTTGAGTGTGTCCAAATACTTGTAGACAAAAACTGGATTTCACCCATAATGGGCAATGTTGTAATACATCAAGTGGCCACTTAGCCCAGCCAATGACAGGTCGTAAGCCTTGTAAACGCCTAGATATCCATATCCCTTCCAAACTTCTCGTCTCTGTTGAGATGTCAAATTGTAATATTAATTATGTAATTTAATCGGCAAGTAGCTATTGTATTGCGGAGCATTAAAATCATTTCAAATAATGCGTTCAAATTATTTGTAAAGCTTTCTAAGAATTTCTTTGTAGCCAACGGGGGAGTCGCAAAACTGCATAAAACCGACAGACTATAGCTGGGTATACGCATAAAAGAAAATGAAAGAGGTTAAATTAATAATTTTTTATTTTGGTTATGAATTAATTTTTAAGTTTTGATTTTTAAAAATTGATTTTGGTTTTGAATTTTGATTTTGATTTTTCATTTTAAATTTAGATTTTGAGTTTAGATTTTGGTTTTGAATTTGGATTTTGAGTTTCGATTTTTGTTTTAAATTTTGAGTTTTGATTTTTAATTTGGGTTTTGAATTTAGATTCTCGATTTTGAATTTTGATTTTGGTTTTTGATTTTGAGTTTTGAATTTTGATTTTGGTTTTGAATTTTGAGTTTTGAATTTTGATTTTGGTTTTGAATTTGGATTTTGGTTTTGAATTTTGATTTTTGATTTTGGTTTTGGATTTTGGTTTTTGATTTTTTATTTTGGTTTCGAATTTTGATTTTTGATTTTGGTGTTGAACTTTGATTTTGAGTGTTCATTTTGAATTTTGGTTTTGAATTTTGATTTTGAGTTTTGATTTTGGTTTTTGATTTTTTATTTTGAGTTATGATTTTTTATTTTTGACTGCGATACGGTATAAATTCTAAGATGTAGTAGCACTGACATTTAGCAAAAGATATTCAATTTTTATAATAATAATGGTTTCGCGACTTTGTTGGCACCAAAAGGTTTTTTTTTCATTTATTTTATATACCTAATTATAATTCGTTAATTGTTTTGTGTATATTTCTTCCAATCAATTAACATCTTGTTGCCTTGCTACTGCTGACTATTATCAACAGTTGTTGATAATTAACATCCTAATTAAAATCAACATTTTGTAAACATTAAAGAAAATTGATTTATTCAATTTCTAACAGACAAAAATATTGTACAAAGTTGAAAATTAAATTAAAAATGATTTAGTCTTTTTTTAAATGAAATTTTACAATCTAAATTTTCAGATTTATTATTCAGGATTATATTATACTTACATAAATATAGTTTTTGCACTCTTCAACTACATCAGTGACTGCAGTCAGGTCCATCAGCTCATCTTAGCTACCCTTACTACGATAATGTATATCGTCATCCATCTTACAAAAAGTCTTAAAATGATTTGTTTGTTTTACCGGAGGCGACTTTAAGAAATCAAAATTAATAATTGCTGGAATGAAGACACTAAGAATTTTTAAGAAAATTCCTCAAATTCGTATTTTTTCACGGCTGTTTTATCTTTGTTAAAATTGAGATAAGCAAATTATTTTACATTATCAAGGACTGCAACAAATTAAAATCCCTGTTTTCTTTGAAAATTTTGCTCAGCGGATGATCCCAACAGATACTTGACGTCTCACTCATGTTTCAACGCTTATTGACTGAGCGATAGGGAATAATATTGCAGAAACTCCCAACTGGAACCAGTAATCCATTTTGTTTAGAGAACTTGGGCCAGGATTTAGACAGTTCAGTAATACAAACAAATGTAAATAAAATGGAAAAGGAAAGATAGGATGGATAGGGGGGTCAGAAAGGCGAACAATAAATTCAATACATAATATTATGCTTTATTTCACATATTAATTTACAAACTCAAGCCAACATCGCTAAAAGAAACTAGTAACAATTATGATTTCTCCGCGGTATAAAATATTGCAACTTTCAACAAGACACGGGAGTCTGTTCTTTTCCAACAAGACGCTAGAGTCTGTTCCTCCCGACAAGACGCTAGAGTCTGTTACTCCCGACAAGACGCGGGATCGTATCTCCCGACAAGACAAGAGACTCCTAGTTCACAGCAGTTCTCCAATACACTTGGACTAATCTAATATTACCTAGGGGGGGGGCTCCATCTCCCATAGCCATATGCTATGTTGCGTGTATTTGGTATTATACATTATCTGACCCGAGTTCTACTGTCCATTATTCTGTATACTATCTAACTATACACAGTTGTACTCGATCCTGACTATTTTAAGTGTTTAAAAATGTTATAAGAAAAATACTATTTAAAAAAGATCAAATATTGATTGTAATCTGGAAAATAAATAGGTTAAAATGAGACAATAGTCATTCGATAGATGTATTACATTCGAGAAAACTGTTAATATACATGTTATTAATTATTATGTACAGAAAAAATCAGCGGGGGAAGGATGTGGCGGCGGAGTCACTTCAGTCACCGGTAGCTCTATATTAATATTGTATTAATTCAAGCGTCAAAATCACATTTAGTCAGCACCTCTGTGCCCGCCCATCGCAATTTATTAATTAATTACCTAGCTAAGCTAATATTACAGCGCGTGATCTAGTTAGAGATTGGGGCGCGGAAGGCATTTGGTTGATTAGAGGGAGTCGCGGTGCCAGACCCACGTCCGCTTGGTGTGGTCGAACCGGTGCGCCAGCCACTGCTGCTCCAGCAGCTCGAAGCGGTCTTCCGACAGGTACAGCGGCTTACCTCGCCTGGAACACCACACACATATCACCACACACATAGCAACAGAACCATCGTGTACTAGAATTTGATGGAATATTCTAGAAACTTCCTCCAAGTAAACAGACACTGCGACGATGTTTCTAATTACTCGCAGAGTCTCCGAGAAGGTTTCACATTAGTTCTGTGTAATACAAGGAAGATTCTAGAATAGACCTTTCTATAAAGTGCATGTGTCATTGAATGTGTACCTAAGTACCTAGTAAAAATAAATTGTGTTTGAGAATAAAAAGAACACCTAAATGAAACAAAAAAGTGTTTTATTAACTCACTTGAGGTCACGATCCTCCTCATCGTAGTCATCCAGGTAGAGGGAGCCCCACAGGCAGGCGCGCCGACCTCGCACGATGATGATGTACGTCGAGGTGACCACGAGGAAGATGCCCGTGCCGCCTCCGCAGTCTACGGAGTGCTGTAACAGGAGAGGGGGGGTCAGACGAGCGGGGGTAGTAGTACAGCAGTAGTACAGAGCGGAGACACTCACCTGCACCGCTTCGCACACTTCCTGCTGGCGGCAGCACTGCTGCTTGAGGCACACCACGGTCCCGCACAGCAGGCACACGGATGCCTCCTTGGGCACGGCGCCGCACTGCGAGCAGATCCTCTCGTGGTAGTACTGCAAACAGAGCGGAGTCAAGGGGCTGCGAGCAGGGCGGGGGGGTGGAGGGGGGGGGGGGGAGTTCGGGGGTCTACTCACTGTAAAGAGGCGGTCGTAGTCCCGGGGCAGGCGCAGCAGCGCGGGCTGGCGCCAGGCGTGGTGCTGCGGCAGCAGGCGGCGCAGCGGGCCGGGGCAGCGCGCGCCTGCTGCGCCCAGCTGCTGCGCCCAGCGCGCCACCAGCGCCTCTTCGGTGCCCCCGCTGCCCCACCACTGCAGACCTGCGCCCGCTGTAACGCTACTGCCGCTAGCATCTACGGACAATACACCACTGTTAGATACCACTCCTCTCCAGGTCTTGGCAAATAGTGACGAGAGCCTACGAGGACTTACCGGGCAGTATGAATTCCAGGAAACGGAAGAGACTGGAAAACTCTAGCTCCTCCGTATCGATCTGCGGGAGTTCCTCTCCGCACAGGTGGTGGCGCAGGAGAGCCGCCACGCGCAGGTACGGCAGCAGCTGCTCCTGGAGCTGCAGCTCCAGCGTACCCCAGTCGGGCGGTGCGGGCTGCAGCGGCGGCTCGTCCTCGTCCTCCGCATCCAGCAGCCCGGGCAGCTGCAGCAGGAGCAGGCGCGCGCGGCGCGGCAGGCAGCCGGGCGGCGCGGCCCCCGACAGGGCCCCCCGCGCGTGCCGGCCCAGGGCCACCAGCGCGCCGCCCACCGCCTGGTAGTACGCAAGGTTGTACAGCGCGCGGACCATGCACATCAGGTACGCTGGAAACAGATTCCCTCGTTAACTTATTAGACTTCTATATTTTTTAAATACCGCGGCACTGATTGTGATTCTGATACCGCCTACCTTGGTCGAGGTGCAGCGGCGCCAGCAGCAGGAAATGCAGCAGCACAGCCACCGGGTCCTTGAGCAGCAGCGGCAACTCGCGCGCGCCTCCGCCGTCCGGGCAGGCCGGCGGCGCGGCCACCAGCGAGCTAGACGGGCTGGTGCACGTCTCCGTCTCCTCGCCCAGTCCCGTGAGCTGCTCCCACCACGGCGCGGCCGACCACTGCGCCAGCACGCGCGCGTGCACGCTCAGTACGTGGATCAGGGGCACTGCGTACACACAATACATTTAGAATAAAGAATCGCGCTTGTGTCAACTGTTACAGACTAGAGAGAGCAATAGTAGTTACCAATGCAGTCGGGCGGGGGCTTGTAGCGAGGCACGGTGGTGGCCAGGGAGCCGCCGCGCTGCACGACCTCAGCCTCCAGGTTGGTGCGCGCAACGGAGGCCACGAAGAGGAATAGCGCTTGCGGGCCCGGTGCGCCGCGCTGCTTGAAGCGGAGCGCCGCGCTGTTGGTCATGTCCTCCATGGCTTTAGCCACGGCTTCGGCTAGGTTGGAGCCGGCGGGGGGACGCGGGCGCGCCCGTAGGAAGGCCAGCACGCCGGGCAGCAGCTGGTCGGGCGTGGGGGGCGCGCCCCCTCGGCCCAGCCCGGGGGCCAGCGGCAGCACGGAGTTGGCCAGCTGGCGGCACACGGGGCACAGGAACTCCCCACGCTCAGTGTGCAGGTTGTGGGGCCGCTGCGGGTTGGCCAGCGAGCGCAGGTACGCCTGGAGGCAGCCCAGGTGCACGTGGTGCCCGCACGACTGCACGTGCACGCCGCCCTCCCACCCCACATTCACCGACACCAGCCACGATTCCTGAAAAAATAAACACATCGTATTATTAATACCGCCATTTATTTAGCGAGTGAAGAATAGAATAATAATTATTCCCGTGGAACTCACGCTGTCGAAATGCTGGTCCATATCGTGGTGCCGCCGGAAGTGATGTGCGGCGAGGGTGCTGTCTCGCGCAGGCAGCTGTCGGGCGCGCTCCGCGTCGCTCAGCGCTAGCGCCGCGCGTTCTGCGTCTCGCCGCCGGTGGCCAACCACCGAGCTCGACTGAGGTACAGGAAAATAACAGGTCAGAGAAAGGGCAATAATGTAGAGAGAATAGACAGTCAGGTATGGGAGACAGCTCACCTGCAGGAGAACTACCAGGCCGATGGGGTTGGCCTCGGTGCTGGGGGAGGTGGTGTTGCAGATGATGCAGTCGTACTCCCTCTCCAGGACACACTCCTCCTCCTCCTGCCACTCCATCCCGTCTGCAAGGAAACTCTGGTTAGAAGGCGCCGTGGGGTGCGGGGCTACACGGGGAGTGCAGCGGCGGGTACCTGTCTCCATGGCCTGCTTCATGAAGGCGTTCTGGCGCGAGGCGAAGTCCTGCATGAGCGCGCGCTGGCGCTCGCGGGCGCGGCGCGTGCGCTCCTCGCGCTCCCGCTGCTCGCGCGCGCGCGCTGCTCGGGCCTGGCGCTCGCGCTGCCGCGGCCACAGCGCGGCGCGCACGGCGCTCACGGCCGCCGCGCAGCCGGGATCCAGCGCACACAGCTTACGCAGCACCAGACCGATGAAGTACGGACCGTCACCTGAAGTTATCACTTCTTCATTAGTTTACATACTACTATTATACTTTCTTCCACCCAGTGCCAGTGGTGCTTGGTGTATGGATGTAATGCAGTGAATCTTGTTAGTTTTCTACACGAAGACAAAATGATCAGTGATCAGTCTGCCCTGCCTGATTATAAAACATTTTCATGTAAAACTCCCATTTAAATAAGAACTTCATATTGACCCGGGAATCAAACATGTTTTTTTCTTGGAAGGATAGAAAAATTGAAAACAAATAATTTATTAACTTACTTCTGCTCCCTGTTAACCAGCAATATTTCATATTCTGCTGATCCAAGTCCTGATCTTTCTTTCCTATTCAATCCAATGTTCCCTCGAATCCGAATCTCTAAAATTTCCCACCAAAAACACCCAAATTGTAGCGAAGTTGAAACCTTGTTTGTGTGAATTACCCATGGTGGTCCTTCACCCGCCTGCTCCCAATCCTGGTCAACCAGATAAATGATTCTCAAGAATCATTCTTGCTAATGATCCGCATTTGGGTAATTATGGGCCTCGAGTCTCGTATACCAGGTACATTAAGTTCCAGTACTGACCTATCCTGTTCTCGCAGGCAGGTTGGGACGGTGGAGGGGGCTCACCCTCCGCGGGCGGGGGCGGCGGGTCCTCCCCGACCGGCGTCGACGGCGCCGAGCTGTCGTCCTCCAGGCTGAAGCTGTCCAGGCAGCCCGACAGCTGCGAGTGCAGTTTCAGCAGCAGCGAGATGATGGACTCGTTCACGGGGATGGTGTTGGGGTCTCCTGTCGGCGCCTGCAACAACATCGTAATCATCCATTTCAGAGATCAGGAAGTTTTCCAAAGTAGTAGTCGACCATATTTGGGTTTCAATCAAGCGTAAATGAGGTAAATTTTAGATTAAGTGGAGTCTACTTACAGCGATGGCCTTGGGCTGGGTCTTGTTGGCGAGGGCCAGGGGGCGCGGGAGGGGCGGCGGCGTGACCGGCGGGGGGCACGGGCTGCACGCGCGTGTAGGGCAGGCACAGCGCGGCGCCTGCGCCCGCCGCGCCCCCGCCGCCGCTGCTGCCGCCAGGGCCGCCCTCTACAGAGAACACCATGGACACTGGAACAAGAAAACATTTCCAACATTGGCCAATGCTCACGTATTATTTCTGCCAGATGGCAGATTTGTATAATTCGGCAATCATATCGTCTTGGAACAAGGAGAAGGAACGTTCTCAGTGTACTCAGGTTAGATGACTTGTCAGACTAATGGCTAGTGGCTAGTAGAGTAATAGTGTGTACCTTCGTGTGTGGTGGAGACCAGCGACATGTCCCCGGGTATGGCCACGGCCATCTGTGTGTTGTCTCCCTCGTCAGACTCTGCAGGCGGGAGGGCTAGTTGGTACGCCTCCTCCTGGAAGAATAACACAACATTCACTTATTACCGTGTGAAGTATATCAGATAGAGGAGACTCACCCTCTGCACTTCGATCAGAACAAACTACTTGTTACCCACACCACGTTATTTTATTATTCACTGCATTACAAACTCTTAACATAGGATTTTTTTTAAATATAAACCATGAAGTTTCTTGGACTGAGTCTTCATATTGGCGAGTTTATAGCTAAAAAGCAACTTCTCCCAACAAATTACCTATTGAATAACACATAAATCAGCACTAGGCTGTTTGGAGAGTGTTTGGAACCTTTATCAGCAGATTGTTCAACTTCATTACCGAAACTATTAGTGCTTAGTAAAAATCCGATTTTATCAAACATATCCACACGTGATGCGAAGTTGATGATTGTTGGACAAGCTGAAATGGCGACCAACAAACGGGCAAATGTCGGAAGACCAAAACAGTGGCGGGACATAAACCAAGAATAGGCATTCACATCTAGTGGCTAACTACCTAGCAAACACAATCTAGTCAAGCGAAAGCTAATCGATCAGTGTGAATATGTGTCGCCCAGTCAGTAGCTAGTTTACTTTCTAGTCAGACAGTAGTGGTGTGGTAGGTACCTGCAGGCTGACCTCGTCGTCCTCCCGCATGACGTAGTCGTGGTGCAGCAGGATCTGGGGGCCGCCCCCCTCCCCCTCCCCCTCGCCCTCCTCCTCCACCACAGCGCCGCCTGGGGAGCGCACCATGACGCCCGTCACGTCCACGGCCTCCGACGCCTCCCAGTCTGTGTCGCCTGGAACACAGCAGAGTATCACAACACTATTACAGATATATGTGGTATATAATGGTATGCACAGCACAGGCACAAGGTTTTAAAAAGCTTTCAGTAGTTTGCATAATATTTTGAAGATGTTAATGTTCCTCTTGAATTTACCACATCTATCATTAAATACATAATATTTATATGTTTTTCTATGTGTACAGTCTTAACATTCGAGATAGGCTTAAGTCTAAGTCTTGAATAATGTTTGGAATGGATCTTACTGTCCCAGTTGTGGCCATGGGGCTGTCGGTAGGTGGCGGGGGAGTGGGGGGTGGCGCTGCCACGAGCCCGATGTGCGTGCGCGCGTTCTCCGCCAGGCTGTCGGACGCGAAGCTATCCAGCAGCGGGCGCGGGCCTGGAGCGCGCCACGCGCACAGCTCCGCGCGCGGCGCCCCCCCGCGCCCCCGCCGCCAGCTCCAGGTCGGCGGCCGCCTCCAGCAGGTGCAGCGCCAGCGCCAGCACGTGCTCGGGCGGCGCGCGCGGCCGGTGCGCGGCGCGGTGCAGCACGCCCAGCAGCGCGGCGTGCAGCCGCCCGCAGCGCACCAGGCGGCGGGGGTCGGCCGCGCCCTCCGCCGCGCCCGCGCCCGCGCTGGCCGCGCTCCGCAGTGGCGGCCAGAGCGCGCCCTCCTTCCCATTGGGGAACAGCCCCGCCGACTTGACGCTGCAGAGAGGAATGAATATATAAGTGTGTAGAATACAACATTTTTGAAGAAGTACACAATGCTACGTCCCTATAGCAATCGTTGTGACAATACTGCTTCTAGTGGTCATGTGCACCATATTCTTCCATATAGGCCATATCTCCTACATAATAGATACAGTGGAGCCTCGCTAATCCAGACCAAAATTGCCACTGCGACTCTGATGACAGGCCATTGCTTTTTTTATGAAATTTTCTGACTTTTTCACAAAGATGTGCCGGTGGGGAGGGCTTGTAGACGTCCAGATTATCGCGATCACTGGACTATGGGGTCTGGTTTAGCGCAGCTCTACTTTGGAAATCTTCGGTTACACACTACTCTCCACAGCGCACTATACAGTCTACAGTTTACAGTACAGGTTAGGTTGGTTAGGTTAGTACAGCCTACAGTATGGTAGAGGAGGTTAGGTTAGCACTCACTAGGCAGTGAAGCGGTCCATGGAGTTCTGGAACTCGCGGCGGTGGACGGCCCTCTGCAGGACGTGCAGCGGGTCGTAGTGGGAGCTCCACACCACGGCCTTGGGGGCAAACTGGCCCTGCTCCAGCGTCTCCGAACCACGAGGTGGGGCCTTGTAGTACGAAAGCTGAAAACAATACATATTATTCTAATCATTATAACTTGTGAAAGGACATAAGTGGTAAGGAAAGCATGTGACATCAGAATACAGAAAGTCTAGGACAGTAATCACTTATGACAATGCACTTACCTCCTTGAGAACAGTCTCGAAGTTGCGCGTGTGCGCGTTCCCGAGCGCTCGGGCATGAGCTCCAGCAGCTGCGAGTGCGTCTTGTCGCCCGTGGCCAGCAGCGTGGCCACCTCCAGGCGGGACTGCGCCAGCTCGTCGTGGCCCAGCGCCGAGCGCGGGCTGGCCAGCGTGGCCAGCAGGGTGAGCAGCCCCTCCAGCATGGCGTCCTGCTCCTGCTCGCGCACCGCGTTCAGGTGCATGAGGCCCAGCCACTCCCCGACCCCGAACCTGCAACAAGCGGTACATGTAGCACATATCTATACAGTATGGACAGTGGACAGCGGAGTAATGTAGAGAGGCGGAGGCACTCACGTGTTGATGCAGATGTCGAGGAAGCGGTGTGTGGGCAGGTGCGAGGCGCACACCTGCAGGAAGTAGATGTCCATGTCCACCATGGAGTTGCAGAAGTTGGCCTGGATGTAGGTCATGGCCTGGCCCTTGATCTGCAGGCCGTTGCGCACCCAGATGCCGCTGAGAATCTCGTAGAAGAGCGCCTGCACGCGCAGCGGGTGCATCATGAGCAGCAGCAGCGTGTCCTCCTCGGGTAGAAGCTCGGCGGCCGGTAGGCGCATGTGGCGCGCCGCCTGCGCCAGCAGTGCCGCCAGGTAGCGGTGCAGCGGGAAGTGGAAGCTCGCGCGCCCGCCGTCCGCGCGCGCGCCCGCCGCGAAGTGCGTGTCGTCCAGCCACAGGCGCAGGTAGCGCAGGCAGCACGCCACCAGCTTGCGCGCCAGCCCCGCGTGCTCGGGCCCCGACAGGTGCGAGATGATGGACCACATGGGGTAGGCCGACGCCTCCAGCTCGCACGAGAACGCCGCGTAGTACGACGACGGCTCGAACTCCACGTGGCTGCCCAGCTCGCGCTCGTTCACGTTCATTCCTGCAACAGAACACGGCTCTCACTCTCCAGATCCCCTCCCCTCCCCTCCCACTAGACTCCTCCCCTCCCACTAGACTCCTCCCCTCCCACTAGACTGTACGGTACCTTGCAGCATGGACAGGAACTGGAACCACATGTCGATGAGCGTGTCGTCCCGCAGGAACACGAGCGCCACGCTGCGGTGGGAGAGGACGTTATTGAAGTCCGACACCAGCGGCCAGTAGCAGTGCTCCTTCATCACCCTCCGCGCGCAGTCGATCACGTAGTGCCGGTTCTTGGTCGGATCTGGTGAACATTAACAAATCTCAGCAACTACTATATTTAATCCATACTGCTAAACTTCTAGCGATCTAGCGAGGAAAGCGTACTGACCGTGAAGAGTGTTGCGGACGAGGATCTTGTTCATCATGAGCTTGAGGGAGATGACCATGACATGCAGCAGGGACAGCTGGCTGACCATGCGCAGGGCCAGCGCCTCGTTGGAGAACAGCTGCACCGACATGTGCACCACGCGGTTGCTCAGCATGTCTGGGTCCGAGGACAGCTCCAGCACCAGGGGGATCCGCGCGTAGTGCATCACAAACGTCCTGGTCAGGTGCTCCTGGAGGGGTACAGACCACCATTAGTCAGTGGGTGGGAATACGCCAACATAACATGGCTAGATAATATGCTAGATAAGGAAGCAGCCCTCACCTTGTAGTCCTGGTCGGGCAGCATGTTGAGAAGGAAGCAGACCACGTTTTGGGGGAACTCGTACTTGAACGTCCAGAAGATGAACTCCTCCAGCAGTGTCGTGTGGTTCATCTTCATTCCCAGAGCTGGCAGGTGTTTGTATCTGCAATGTGGATAGAGACATTCTTACTTTGATCCTGGGGAGATACCTGGGCTGTCAAACAAATCATATAATGAGATTATAGATCTCAAGAGATTTTTAGCTAAGTTTAATTCGGAAAACATGTAAATACATACTCAAAATATGTCGCTACAAGTTGAAACTATTCTCAAACCGGCAATCATTTTCTAGCTTTCTGTTTTCTTTCAAATAAAAAGTTAGCGCGAGATATTTCTCTCATGGCTCATGGCGTATGCCTCGGTACTGTTACGGCTACACGGTACTCACTCGCTGGGAGGGTCGGGGGCAGGGAAGGACTTGATGGCCACCTCGTATATCAGGTGGGACATGGACATGTACGTCCCGTAATCAGTCTCGGGGAATGGCGGCTCCACCATATTTTTGTACATCTGAAAGCGGGCGGGACAAGAATTAGTAACAAATTACCAAAATAAAATGTAGAGAGAATAGATAGAGGAATAGAGTAGGTACCTGTGGGTTGATGAGCGCCTTGGTCATGGCCTTCCTCATGAGCTCCCCCATGTTGTTGAACTCCATCAGCATGGACACGTAACCCTCGCACTCCTGGACGGCCTTGCGGTAGGTGTCCGAGTTGGACTCTGTTCCCCAGCTGCGGAACAGAACGCCAGATTAGCAAAATGATTTCATGTCATCGGAACTTTAGCCTCGAATTCATTTCAGAGGATTGTGATCACCACTCTTGGTGGTCTCCTCCACTCGGAGCTGTGCCGCTTTCCAGGTTGTAGGCACTGGCAGTTAGGACAGTTCGCTCTATCTAGTTACCTGTTCTCCCTGAAGTGCTGCAGGAGGCGTAGTATGACCCGCGGCATCATGGCCTCCGCCACGCACATCAGGTCGCTGGGAGCCGGGCTCTTGTTGGCGCAGTTGTTGATGCCGTGGTTACTGCAGAACCTAAAACAAGAATTCTTTTTCGTTCATCGTGGGCCATTTAATCTGCACCACAAGCCACAGAGGCGGGGGATACTTCACAAAGCGAGGTAGAGCTGTCAAAATTCCACAAAAGGTTTTACTATCTGGATTATAGAAGTACAGCGTAGAAATGGGCAAAGCTGTGATTGGTTGGATTTAAAAATCTTAACCTACTGTATAATATTTCGCTTTTTAAATAGCAATTTGATTTAAATTATTTAATTAAACCCAAACCTATCTTAACCTAAGTACTGTATAAATTTCATAACCTATTATACTATGGATTTACCATAGACTAGTCCTCATAAAATTACCAACCGCTTTGTGAAGTATCCCTCAGAGGCGGATAATAAATACGTCCTAAAGAAAAATTAACAATATGGGGATATCAGGGTCATTGCCGCCTTTCAATAATTAAATATTAAATTATTGTGGAATAGCTACGTTTTTGTTACCACAGAGTAAGATAATCGTACTATCTTCAATTCGTGGTATAAATTTTTACTCAAAACACAGTGTATGTAAATATGCTAACAAATATGTACCTAAAATAGAGTTAATAATGTATGGGAATATCCACGGTGTTTGCCGCCTTAATGAGCTCTGATAATCTGTCACGTGGTCACGTGGACTATTCCTAACCCTAGTGGACTAGATCCACAGCAGTACAGCATACATATATATATAATGACACGATGAGACCGCGAAACTCCGGAGGGTGATTGTTCATGGTATTCTGAGAAAAAAATCCTTATAAAAATTTTTGATCCGGGCATTTCCAATTATTTAATTTTAAAAAATAATTCATAAAAAGCGACGAGTGTAAATACTGGCTTCTGTTTGAAGTGCTAGCGGCGCGTACCTAAAATAGGTGTGGGCGGGGAGGAGTGGAAATATCCGCTCTGGTACGCCTTGTACGGAACATTCAAATTTCGAATTTCATATCTGAATCTTTAGTTTAAGTTTCAAAAATATGTGATTTCTTCGCGCTTATTGGTGCAGGTCACGCGGTATATATATACACCGTGAGCCAGTTCAAAAATTGACGGTATTACACGCGTGAATTTTTTCATCATATTTTAATAAAAAATTTTAAGAAAAATTTTTGAATTGAGTTTTTTGAAAAACTTTATTAAGATTTTTTCATCTCAGAATATCATGAATAATCACCCTCTGGAGTTTCGCGGTCTCATCGTGGGACATGGTGTATATCGTCGTCATACAAGAGAAAGTGTGACCAACTTACAAAGTGTAAACTTTTCAGGAGAGTTATTTAACCATTTATATTTTTATTTTTTAAATGGTTCTTTTTAACAAGTCAAAAATTGACGGTATTTCCAACATTTTTAATCACTTGGGCATTTTTTCCAGGCAACCATTGTGTTAGTAAGTTGTCAAATAGTTTTTTCTCACGAATTCCGCGAAATATGCACTCGGTTTCTTTCTCTCATCGTGAGACGACGATAAACATATATTATTAAAATAGAAATGTTAATATTAAGAATTTATTTTAAAAATGGTTGATAACACCTTTTTTAGTTTGAAGTTCATAGTGTTGTATTGGTATTTGTATACTTTGCAACAATGATCTTTTTTTTCCTTTTTTATAATATGTATAAACTTATTCCTCTATGTTTTACTGTTGTTATTTTAATGTATTCTGTAAAAGGCAATTGCGCCGTCTATATAAATAACATGATCACATGCAGAGTATACCAGCTTGGTGGCTTGGTGGCTTGGTGACAGTGACGGTGACTCACCCGTCCTCCTTCATGACGGAGGTGTCCCCGCAGTCGCAGGCGCCGCCGGCCTGGGACAGGAACATGTTGAAGTCGTGCGTGGAGTGGTCCCCGCGCCGGAAGCAGTCGCGGCAGATGCTCATGCACGGCGAGATGCCGCACGTCCGGCAGCGGTAGGCCACCACGTGCGGGATCCACACCAGCCCGCACTTGGCGTGGTTGTCGTAACTCCGCACTGGAACAGGCGCCATCAGATAACAGGGGGAAACATCATCAGACAGTAAGTCTAGCATACTACTAGCCATATTAGTATTAAGCCCGCTATATATGGCTCAGCTTTACTACACAGTTTTCTGTGCAGTCTGAAAAACGGTCCCGTCTATAAAGCTAAAAAAAATGAAATACTGTGTGCTAGTGTCAGATTTAAGCTGACTCTTGACAGTCAATTTTGTTTTTTATGTAAACTTTTGCTATAGTGACATTGGTTTATTTTATGCTTTTAATTATCGTTAAAAAACCCCTAGTAACATATTTACATTATTAGCTAAATTTACAATTTCCTGAGAGCAAACATACGATAATAACTTACAATCGCGTTTCAAAAGCTAATACAAATACTCGATGTACAACGATGACCGGTGAATCTACGTCATATTTTCAAAATTGATTACGAAGTTATTTTATTTTTCGATTTTTTTTTAAATTGCCATCAAATATCATTTATTTAGACAAATTAATACTATCCACTGTGAGATATGTGTGTGAAAGAGACTGTGTGTGAGGGTGACAGAAGATGTACGAACGTGTGTGTGTATGTAGTATGTCTGCTGTGTGCCCGTCATTCCATGTTAGAGCTCTGAGCAGCTTAGACAGTTAAACCTGTATTATAATAAACCCGTCTATATTGTCACAGCCGTGTATTACTAAAAGCTCCCATCCACGAAGAAAACAAAATAAAAAAAAACGCATTTTAATATAAATTTGTTCAATTATACTTAATCTGCCATACAAAAAGCCAAAAATCTACCATAAAGCTTTTATAAGAAAAAATATTATTTTTTCAAGCTCAAATCAAAAAGTCATATTACACATTCGACTCCAAATAGGATGCAGATACACCAGTAGCTCAATCACAGATGACTATCGACGTGATAATGATTTCTCACCATGGATGTTTAACGTTTTCGCGATCACAATGGAACATCCGTTAAAAGTTATCGATCGGGATTATTAATTACCGCTATAAATATGGAAAATACGCCAAAACTGTAAGTAAAAATTAAAATAATTTAGTTTTATAGAGTTTTAATTGCTTGTGCACAATTTGTGGTGCCATTTAAAAGGGGCTTTAAATCAATTTGAGAAAGCAATAAAACGAAACATTTGTCAAAGAATGATTTTCATCTATGGTGCTTGGCAACGCGACCGTGATATGAACGTATGTTCATTTTGATCGGTCAAATGCTTAGCACGTTTTTAAGGACGTCGACAAGCATCTGTGATTGAACTACAATAATTCTTTTAATAAATCATTAAAATAAATCAGTTTGTTTTGGTTAATTGTGTAAATTAACAACTTGCCGTGCTTTTTATGAGGACTAGTCTATTGCAGGATGTAGAAAAAATTCGAAATGAGATGATTTATACAGTAGGTTAAGATAGGTTGGGTTTAATAAAATAATAACAATCAAAAGGCTATTTAAAATAATATCCTTTTCATAGGTTATGAAATTTATTTGGTGTAGGTTAATGATAGGTTAAGGTTAAATAAAATAATTTAATCAAATAGATTTTTAAAAGCGAAATTTGACAATACATAATGAAGGCGTAACCCAATCGCGTATCAACCCAATCTCAGCTTAGCCCGCTTTTACGCTTTACTCTACAAACCAGAGACTAAAAATGTTTTGAAATTTTGACAGCTGCACGGCAAGTTGTTAAGTTACCCCGGTTAATTTTCACAAATATGCATTTTTCGGTAATCTCGTTATTTGGCGCATTGTTTGTCCGCACGCACCGCACGCGGGTCGCAGGGGGGGCGCGGAGGGGGCGGGGGGGAGGTGACACGTGACCCCCGGGGGGGGGGGGGGCGGGGGATCAGCTGCGATCTCACCTGCATTGCCAATGTTTACATTACTACATCCTGTACACGCCGGACTGTAGTGGTGTCTGTGTTCATCACACACACACACACACACCACTACATGCGTAGGTAATACAGAATCCTGACTCATCTAGTAATAGTATAATAATAATTATTATTATTATTCTCCGGGCAGAGACAAAGAAAACACAAAATCAATACGTCGAACGTGTTCATTAGTTCATTCCTTTGTCGAAAATCAGCAAGTAAGCGTAGTTTTATTTTATCATAATACACTAATATTACAAGATTTACCTCAGAGTCCGGTGGCTGAGATAACCATTATTGACAAAATTAAGAAAGGGCTTTAACGATGCGATGGTTTGGTCATGTGGAGCGAATGAGTGATGAAAGAATGGCTAAAAGAAGTTTAAATGCAAGTGTGCCTGGATGTAGACGCCGAGGAAGGCCGAGAAAGACATGGCATGACCAAGTACGACGAGTCCTTGAAAGTGGACATGTGAAAAGTCGGAATAATCGGCGTATGTGCATGAGAAGATGTATGAATGTAGAGAAAGCAGAGGAAGTATGTCAGGACAGTTTGGTATTTTTAAAAAAAAATTATTTGATTTATTTACGGAAAAATCTTAAATACATAGTTGACGGTGAAGCTTAGACAGTTAGAATAAAATGTGGACACACTCAAGACAGGATCGGGTCTACTTCAGTGAATGTTTAAATCTTGATAGACTTACACCGAACAAGTCCAGATCCCGTCTTGAGTTTACAATACGACACAATCGAGACAATTAATTTTTAAACCATTTAGTGGTGACTAAGGAACAGCACGTCTTTATTTCTCAACCTACGGACTGGAATACAGAAAGCCACTTGAGTCAGTAAAGATGGTGCATCTATCATGCCATTTAGCAATTTAAATAAAAAAAATGGAATCAATGTTAGATCTACGCTTTTGAAGACTAGAGATTCTCAACATTGACTCCATATCTTCATAGGTGTAATCATCTCTCCCCAGGCGTATGGCGTTCTATCCTCTCTGCCTACCCCTACGGGGAAATGGCGTGATGGTTAATTAGTTAGTTACCTCACCTAGTCACGTCAAATATGAATGTGCGAAAATGGGCGCATATCATCTTAACATTGATATATACCTTCTCGCGGGAATTCCGTATTAAGTATTTACCTACCTATTGAATATTTTCCCTGTAACCCAGATTGGCGAAGCGTTGTGCAATATTATACTACAGCGGCCCCCGACCTGACCAAGGCGCTAGGCAGCTCACTGTGCCGGATGCACGGGTGGATGTCTGGGACGGGGGGCCTGGCGAGGCAGTAATTACTAATAATTAATGATCGGGGGAGAAACTAACATTACCCTACTACTGTTAATTTGGGCCGACTCTGGATGGTTTGGGTGATGGAAACAATGACAATTATAATACATAAGCCGAGACAGTGGTAGGGGCAATGAAAGCATTTGTTCGCGTACATAACGTAAATTCATCCGTATTTTTATAACACTGACAATCTTAAAATCGCGGTTTAGCTTGTTGAAAAAATCGGTAGAGTTGGCTGGACTGAAAAAAGACGCAATAGTCTTTAAAACAGTCTAGGGAAAGGGTGGGGCCTTCATTGTGCCGGCGATATCAATTAGATTTTATGTCTTCAATGTGGTTTTCATTACTTCAATAATATTAGATTTCAATACATATACGTTACTACTACTACTTTCCCTTATCTGCACCCAATGGTGCATAGGGCACTGCATCGGCACACCAAATGCAGTGTATCATCATCATCATCATCATCATACCATATCCGCTCCCTATGTGTAGCATATGGATTCCACAAACTGCCTCCAGGCCAAGCGATCGACGACCAGCTCCCGTGCATTCTACCAAGTCAAGTCCACGTCCCGCAGCTCCGACGCAAACCGCCGGCGAATTGTCAACAGTGGACGACCAGGACGCCGATAACCTGACGCCTTGTAAAATAGGCAAGCACGATGTGTGTAATGTATGTATTGATCATTTTATTACATGAAGATAAGATGATCAGTCATACGCTTCAGTACCGGTCCAAGGTATCACACATGAAATATTAATATGAAAATCGCACGTAAATAAATATTTCATGTTAAACCCCTACGAGAATACATATTCATTACGAAAAATTAACATTTCTGTTAACTTTTTCACAAGTACATTAAGTAGCCGTACATTCATTTAGTCAAGATGACATTTTGAATGTAAAGATTATATTAATTTGTACCGAGTAATATAATTTCGTTCATTTAAATGGCAGCAAGGGGAAGCGGCGGAGTGGTGGCGGGGGGGAGGTGCGGCGGTCAAGAACCCCTCACCCAAAACCAGCCAGTCCGCTCGGCGAAAGGCGCCCGGCATCTGTGCCGCCTCGGAGTCTCGCGGGCGGCGCGGTCAGCCCCTTTCGCCAGTGTGCCCGCTGTAGCGGCTGACACGGCGGGGAACCGGGGTAAAGGCACCGCGGGCGGCCTTGGTCCCCCCTCCCCGCCTCCCCGGGATCAGGAAGGTGACACCTGACCCTGGAATTGACGCCAGTGGAAGTGGAAGATGGAATGTTCTAGATAGATCAGTTAACTAGGTAATCAAGATGAGCTTAGTTGACTTAAGATCTATGCTAAAGAGTTCCTTTAGGATCGGTGATGCAACAGAGCATTTCCACAGCGGAGATATTCAGCTTTTTAATACATTGTTGATAGAAAATGTTTGTTTTTGAAGTTATACTTCTTTGCGCCCGTTAGACACTTTGGGGTGGGATGTTGGTCGAGAAACCGCGTCACGCTGATTTTTAAGAGAAAATGGCGCTTAAGAGAAAATGGCGCCACAGTCACTGATGCTTGTATTGGTCTGACTTTGACAGTTGTCATTTCTTTTGTTTATTTACTTCTTACGCGTCATTTTAGCGAATTATCTTTTTAGAAAATACGCTATTGCAATGGCTTCGGTTTTTCTCCATGACTTAAAGATGAAAGAATGATTATAGAAGAAATAACTGATAATGATAATATAGGTGTATAATATAATAATGAAGTCACGTATAATATATTGAATATAAATATATTGAATAATATTGAAAAATGTCTTATATTTCATTTATATATCCTGTCTGTTTGTGTGCGTGAGTGGGTGTATGAGAATGGCCAAAGAAGTATAACTTCCACCGTGTGGTCCGACGCACACCGATTTTTTTCTTTTGTTGATTTTGGTTCGATTATTTTATACTATGTACTTCAAAGGTGATTAAATAAGTATGCTCTTAATCTCGCTCTCGTCGAGTTTCGTGCACTCTCGCCATCCTACGGGTCATGGAGAGGAGGCTGGGTGGAGAGGAACGCGGAGACTGGAGGCTGCCGGAGACAGGGCGAATAGAGACGTTCCTTGAGTACCGACACATTTCAAGATCGAATTAATCCCTTTGTATGGTAAATACCAGCGTAGAAATTGACGAATATGCTAATCAATGATGTTTATTTTACATGGATGGGCTATTATCTTCCGTTCCTTGTCATGTCATAGTGCTAGGAAGATTGAGTTAATTTGCTCAAACTGTTAGAGGGAAGCAGCATTATCAAAATGAATTAGCTAGTGGAAGATAAATATACTTTTTTTTTACTGCAAAATACAAACGGAACATAAAATTTTGACAGCTCTCTTTGAAATAGCTTGTCTGTGATGCTAATGCAATGATTTTCCATACAAAGTGATGTCCGGGGGATACTTCACTTTACGTGGTAGAGCTGTCAAAATTCCACAAAAGTTTTTACTCTCTGGATTATAGAGGTACAGCATACAAATGGGCAAAGCTGTGATTGGTTGGATTTAATAATCTTAACCTACTGTATAAATTTCGCTTTTAAAAAGCTATTTGATTAAATCCAACCTATCATTAACCTACTGTATAAATTTCATAACCTATTATAAAGGATATTGCTTTTAAATAGCTATTTGATTTAAATTATTTTATTAAACCCAACCTATCTTAACCTACTGTATAAATTTCATAACATTATCTATGGATTTACCAATAGACTAGTCCTCATAAAAGTTACCACGTAAAGTGAAGTATCCCCGATGTCCGTATAGGTCGCGTCATGTAAACAGAACGCTGGCGGTCAAGCTGCGCATTAGCGCATTAGGGGATTATCGGTCTTACTTGCGACGCGGGTGGGGCGGGTCACATGCGCAAACCCACCCCCTCCACTTTCTTCCAGGGTTCTTTTTAGATGACGCGACCTGTACCCAGGACCCAGGACCAGATAGTGTAGTGTAGTCCCGTGTCCACAGTTCACAGTCCACAGGGACATGGACTGAACTGGCATTTGTGCACGTTTCGTTCCGTAAAAGGAAGTATCTAGAACTAATAGATTGCTTAGTGGGGTAGTCCCCGGGGGGGACTTGGTGTGCCTTCGCACGGGCGGCCCGTCCCGGGCTGTTTGTGTGTGC
Organism: Micrasema minimum; assembly: GCA_022494985.1. NCBI lineage: Eukaryota > Metazoa > Arthropoda > Insecta > Trichoptera > Brachycentridae > Micrasema > Micrasema minimum. Next base: position 125,807 of record JAGVSP010000423.1, on the reverse strand, counting down.
GTGCGTGGAGGTCTCAAATTATATCCCATCCCTCAACTCAATTGTATTGTGTCTTTTGTAAGGATAGGATGGTCTTTGTCTGCCAGATAGGATGATAGTGTGAGATGCACACATGCGTTCTGTCCCCTCCCCTCTAACCCCCCTCGAGACCTTGACGGAAACGTCAAATCATCGCGCCTTGTCTGATTTTTTAATTATTTCGACTGCTTTTCTCAATAATTGGCTTGCCGAAAATGGCTAAATTATAATAAAGATTGAATGAAGATTTGTGCGAATAAGATATATCTCGGAAATGGCTCGCGACTAGTATGCGCTCGTTTAATAATCCCGATCGATAACTTTTAACGCGTGTTCCATTCGCGTGTTCGTTTTAAGTGCCATGGTACATATCCCAGGCAGTAAATGCGAAAACGTTAAACATCCATGGGTATCCGTATTTTTTTAAATGGTTATCACGTCGCTTATTACCGAGTCGGTAGTGATCTGTGATCGAGCAACAGGACCAGATAGTGTAGTGTAGTAGTCCCGTGTCCACAGTCCACAGTCTACAGTAGTGGTCAGGTCGCGGGTCGCGGGTCGTGGGGTCCAGGTGACGTCACGCACCGCCCGCCCGAATCGTAGGAATAGTAGTGTCACGCACCGCCGCCCGAACCATAGGATACAGTAGGATGTCCACATATTTGCTATTATTACCGGTGATGTTGTCACGCGAGCCGCGAGCCGCGAGCCGCCCCTCTCGGCTCCTCGCTCCATAATGTCGGTGTCGGGATGATTACCTCATCATCTGCATAATATTACTACTACCACTAATCCGCATCCAACGGTGCATAGGGCACTGCATCGGTACACCGAGTGCAGCGTATCTTGATCATTTTATTACGTCATGAAGGTAGGATGATCAGTACCAGTTCAAGGTATCATACATGAAATATTCATATGAAAATCACAATAAATATTTTAAACCCTTCCGTCGATAATACTACTATCGGATAATCATCTGTTATCGATAACGATAATAATTATCCGGATTATTATGACAATTTAAGCATCTGACATCGAGTATAGGTACCTATTATACCTGTGTAACCAAACTCGATATACAAGCGGGAAACCAGTGAATCTACAAAAATTTTGCAGTCGATTTTTGAGTAAAGTAGTTTTTTTTCAAATTGTTATGAAAAACTATGTATGATAGGTGCACTAATGTTGAAATTAGAGCAGAATGCAAGGCTGAGATAAGCATTATCGACAAAATTAAGAAAGGTCTTTTACGTTGGTTCGGTCATGTAGAGCGAATGGATGATGAAAGAACGGCTAAAAAAATATATGATGCGACTTTGCCTGGATGTAGAAGTCGAGGAAGGCCGAGAAAGACATGGCATGATCAAGTAAAACAAGTGCTTGAAAGTGGGCATGTAAGAAGTCGGAGTAATCGACGTGCGTGCATGAGAAGATGTATGAATGTGGAGGAAGCAAGAGAAGTGTGCCAGGACAGAGTGGTGTGGCGTTCTATCCTCTCTGCCTATCCCTTCGGGAAAATGGCGTGATGGTTAGTTAGTTAGTTAGTTATCAAATATAAATATTATTTAGCCAAATTAAAAGTATCCATAAATAAAACAAAATCAAAAACCGCATTTTAATAAGAATTTGTGCAATTTTACTTGAACTGCGGGTCTAGTAAAAGCTTTCATGAGATTTTTTTTTTTTAAGCTCAGATTTAAGTTGTATTACACATTCGACTCCAAATATGATGTAGATTCACCAGATTTCAGGTTGTACTACGATTTTCGTTACTCCATTTATATCTTATATATTCGATCCCTGCGGTAAGCGCGCTGTGAGGTTAAGTAGTGAGTAGAGCAGATTGACGGATGAATGGAGCCATCACGAGCGGCGGCGGCGGCGGCCCCCATTGTCCACACTGTCCGGGGGTCCCCCCCCCCGCCCCCGGCCCCCGCCCCCGGCTGCAGCGGGTCATCGCCTTGTCACCACGACTGCGACTCTAATCCGCTAACTCACACAGCGCCAATACAATACATCATGTTTACTCTAAACTCCTAATCACCAATGGCACATGCTTTGATACACCAAGTGCAGTGAATCTTGATCGTTCATTTGTTACACGAAGGCTAGATGATCAGCCTTACGCTACGGCGCCAGTCCAAGGTAAATGAAATATTTTTATGCAAACTCACGTTCCAATAATAAAGACTAGACAAACATAACGAGATCAGAAAAACTTACGTAAAAAGTTCGCGTTTAAGGTCAGCGTTCAGTAGTACCTCGTTCCTTCATTGTATTTAGCATCGGCTAGTTCGCCTTATAAATACTAAGTTGTCGGTGTTTAGTAAACAATAATGTATATAAACATAAGTACTTACATACAGTCCTGATAAACAAGTGATTGCTCCAAAACCAGTACAAGTATAACGAATAAGTTAACAATATTCAGTCGATAACAACTATTTATCGTTCTTTCGTGCAATCAGCGATCGATACAATGCACGCCTAGCAATGAAGGATTAAGATTAAGATGAATACAATAAATGGGAGTATGAGAGACGCTACATGAATATAAAAGGACTTATTCTCACGAAGTTTTGTCAATGACCACCACTCGATAAATTGGTACTTTCGATTCCACTATAATCTTTTAATATACTAAGCTATGAGCCACCCCACTCTGATCCCATAAACATCTCCACTCGCCTCCGTTTCCGGCTGCTTCTCCAAGGATCATAAGGATCTGGAGTTCCACCTTAACGCCAATCGATACCAACATCATAAAATAATCATTAGGTAAATAGGTATTTTTATATTTCTAGATAGTAATTAAGATATTAGAGAGCCTACAATTGGACGTTATTGCTAGATATTATTGATTATATTTCAAATAAGCGGTCTGTCGTTCGTCCATAAATATAAGTACGAGTAATTGCCCACTCGTAACATTGTGCCAGATCAAGGTTTGCGACGTGGTAGAAAGAATTACTTGTCGAAGTGGAAATGGGCTGGTCACATGGCCAGAATGACGGACGATAGATGGAAGAAACGAGTTCTGGTGTGGAGACCTAGAAACCCGAGGGCTCAAGGTCGTCCACGCCGAGATGAGTGGACTATTAGTATCGGGAAGTTTGCTGGAAGACGGTGGGTGTGGGTGGCGCTGGGTCGGGACTATGTCCAGCAGTGGACCTTCACGGGCTAATGTGATGATGAATATTGTACAAGATATGTAACTCCTGGAGGCGTCGTGGTCGCCCGTAATGGCATTTAAATTTACCGACAATATGAATCAATCTCGGATTTCTTTCCGAACAATATAGTGTTGTTCTAGTATTATGATTGTGAGATGGGCGGCGAGCAGTGGGCGTTGGACGGTAGGTCCTTACTGTTCCGTGTTGCCTGGAGATAGCCGCTGATAGATTTTTAGCACTTAGTGTGTACGTGCTGTGCTGATCTGAAACTAAACTCACAGAATTCAACAACCAACGTAAGCTCTACTAATGCTATAATTTTTTTACGGTACTACCGATAGCTTAACAATGAATTATTAACAAAATTATTAGTTTTCGTATTGTAAAAAAAAGTTTGAGGTAGGTAATTGCGGAATCTAATTTTTAATATATTATTATTGTTAGTCGGCTGTCCGGAATCCGCAGCGGAATGATATTACATAACCGTCCTGGTAACTTCATTCGCTGCTCTGATCAATAGGTGTCAGGTATCAGAACGCCGCGCGCCGCGTGATAACTAACTAACCATCACGCCATTTCTCCGAAGGGGTAGGCAGAGAGGATAGAACGCCACACCACTCTGTCCTGGCACACTTCTCTTGCTTCCTCCACATTCATACATCTTCTCATGCACGCACGTCGATTATTCCGACTTCTTACATGCCCACTTTTAAGCACTTGTTTTACTTGATCATGCCATGTCTTTCTCGGCCTTCCTAGATTTCTGCATCCAGGCACAGTCGCATCATATATTTTTTTAGCCGTTCTTTCGTCATCCATTCGCTCTACATGACCGAACCATCGTAAAAGACCTTTCTTAATTTTGTCGATAATGCTTATCTCAGCCTTGCACTCTGCTCCAATTTCGACATGTGTACACCTATCATATATATTATAGTCTTACCACACATAGATCGCATTTCAACTGCATTCAATCTACTTTCGTCCTTCTTTTTCCAACACCACGCTTCACTATTATACATAAGGGTTGGTACCAGAACTCCATTATGAACTGCCAATTTAGCCGCCGCGCGATAATAGGATGATAAAGCACAAGACGCTTTACTGGTACCCAAAACACAGTGGCGGTTTTAGGGTTTCAAAACTGGGGGGTCATTTAAAAAAAAAAATTTTCATACATATTTAAGAAATCCGAATTTAGTACCTATACGCAAACAAAAAAATGGTTACTTACATTCATATGGATCCATTTCAATGCCTTGTTACTTTAGTTTAAATTAAATACTCAAATGGAGATACTGATACATAGATTCACACACTATTTACAAACTTTATTATTTTAATACTTTTTGTAAATGAAATCAATTTTTCTGTCCTTAAATCGTAACTTTTTAGTATTAAAATATATTTTTAAATTTTTGTTTTTTCTTTCGTTATTTGCACTTTATTCAAGACAGGTAATGGCCGTCCCAATGTTATTATTTTAAACTCTTTTTTTTATGCTATTTCTTTTAAAATTTCACTGACGGAATTCATCTTGAATATTTTTATAAAACACTATTTATTTACGCAATGTTACTAAATAAGTTTTGACGGGTTTTCACTACAAACACTAAACAATATTTCTAATAGTCCTAAATAAATATGATAATATACATAATATGATCAAAATTTACTTTCACTTCTTTCTACCCGATATGCAAAAAACCGAAATGCCCAAAATATGAGCGACTAATCAATAAATCAATATTGAAAAAAAAACAGGAAGTAGGTACATCGCTCTCTCGTCAAAACCATGCCGAGAACTGATAACTGATAATGACAAAAATGTCTTTGTTTATGATAAAGCAGATAAACCAAGGCTAAAAATATAACACGTGTTTATTAGATATTGTAGTCGAAATAAAAGTGAAATATGTCACATATTTCATTTTAAAGGGCGATTTTAAGTTATTCATGTTGTCGAATTTCATCTTATAAAATTTACTCATTTAAAAATAACCATTAGGATATACATTTTATACAACTACTCCCAGATATAGCTTAACTTAACTTTCCTAAGACACTATAGGGTAAAACTGATTTCATAACTCATAAAAAAAACTTATACCGCTATGCCAACAAAAGCCAGACACAATAAGGGTATTGTTTTGCTAAAGAAGTATTGTGTAATTCTCGCACTTATAAGATGACACGTAAGCGTATTATTTGATGTCTCTTTCTGTCTTCTCATGCAGAATAACGATATGTATCCCGTTCCTTCTCATGAACTGCAAGTATACCCATTTCACGCGCGGCAATGTCCCAAGCCGTATTATGTTTTGAGACTGAAATTGCTGATAAGAAATTTGACATATCACTGTTTGTATGGGATGGGACAGCTTTACCTACAGAAACTCGCGGTCAATACAAAAATTGACCGCGAGTTGATTTTTCAACTCGTTTAATATTATTGATGCGCAAGTTGGCAGTTATTTTATTGTTTGAAAAAGGGGCGTTTATTTATGATGCCATACATTTAAGCTATTGTATTTTTATGTAGGTTGATGAAGTTGTATTTTTTTTTTTTTTTTTTTTTTTTTTTTTTTTTAAATATGGGTCCTCAAGTTTGGGAGGTCATTGACCCTATGACCTATAGGGGTAGCCGCCAATGCCAAAACACAAAACTAAGATGAATTTACATCGTATTTGGAGTCAAATCTGGAATATGACTTGAATCTGAGCTTTAATTTTTTTTTCTTTTCAAAGCATTCATAAGTGGGTACCTACCGTAGATTAAGTAAAATTGTACAAATTCGTATTATAATTCCGTTTTTTCTTTATGGATAGTATTCATTTGACTAAATAAATTATATTTTATTATAATTTGTGGAAATTTCTCCAAAAAAAAAAAAACTTCTTGAGCAATTTTCTCGAAAACTATGGGTCAAATAACAACAAAAAAGTCTACGAAATCGACTCCAAATATGATGTAGATTCACCGGTTTCTCGCTTGTACATCGAGTTTTGTTACACCCTGTATACTTATAGTGTAATAATTTTTACCGAAGAATGTGTTCTGTATTAAAAAAAAACAGTGAATCTAATCGATATTTATTCAGCTTTGACGATACTTCGTACAAAAATATTCATTATGGTCTATCTAGGACCTAGGTCAAGCTAGGTGGATGTTTACATTTACGTAATCATACGGTTATAAAATACCTTGATGTAAATAAATAAACATCAAACATTAATATATTTTTATATTGCTAAGATCATATAATTCTGTACAATCTTATTTGTAATCGCTACCGCTTTATTTATGCGTTTAAAAGTATTTTTTTATAATATAATGAAAGTATTATGGTTAGGTCGCGTGCTTCTGTGAACTTAGTACAGCATTCACTATACTATCTGAAAATTGAATCGGCGAAATCAGGAACAAGATTCCGAGATAGTTCGGGTTAGTAGAACACTACTCGCGGCTGATAAAATACAAGCACATACTTGATACGATGACGAAAGAACGGCAAAAAAAATATATGATGCGACTGTGCCTGGATGCAGAAATCGAGGAAGGCCGAGAAAGACACGGCATGATCAAGTAAAACAAGTGCTTGAAAGTGGGCATGTAAGGAGTCGGAATAATCGACGTGCGTGCATGAGAAGATGTATGAATGTGGAGAAACCAAGAGAAGTGTGCCAGGACAGAGTGGTGTGGCGTTCTATCCTCTCTGTCTACCCCTTCGGGGGAATGGCGTGATGGTTAGTCAGTTAGTTGTACTGTCATCATTCCACAAACTGCTTTCAAGATCAGCCGACAGTTCCCGCGCTTCTTTCCAACTTTAGGCCACGGCCCGTAGTCCTGACGTAAATCATTTAAAGCGATAAAAAAACTAACTTATGTTAAAAATGTATTGTTAAATGGAAACTCCTGCTAGTAGCTAGTCAGGACTGGTGACTGGAAATTACCACTCTGTGCATAATCAAATAACTAAGTATTTAAAAATAAATTAGAGGAGTTGAAGTATAACAAAATAATGATACTGGTATTATGAGTCTTCCATCGTAATATAGGACTAGAACTGTTGGTTTGGGTGTAGCTGGCAAGTAGTGCACCTTGTGTCGGGGTTCAGTAAACCCGATTAGCATAACACGAGGAAACGCGCTGAGGACCAGGAGCCGGGAGCCGGGAGCCGGGAGACAGGAGTCAGGAGGGGAACTGCTCAGGAACTGGCTGGCTCTGGTTACTGATCGGGCACTAATCATCCGTCCGTCGTGCTTCACTTACTACACTACAACTACTAACTAGATGAGCTAAGCTGATGAGTGATCTAAATGAAAATGTTAAAATATACATATAAAAAAATATTCTTGTTGGGCGCTGTTTAGTATAAATAATGTTATTGATACGTGGTTATCGCAGAGTGTTGTCGTATTATGGATATTTGGGCCGAACGGTGACTTTACGGATAGGTACTGCACAGCATCCAGCAACTTATAGCAACAGTCACATTCCGCGCCGGCTCACAGGCGCGCGGCGACTCAATTATCAGTGGGTAGGTACTGGGTGCACTACTACCATTATACATGGTGTAACAAAACTCGATGTACAAGCGGAAAACCAGTCAATCTACATCATATTTGGAGTCAATTTTGTAGGATTTTTAAAATTTTATTTGACCCATAGTTTTCGGGATAATTGAGTATGAGTTAATTTTTTTTCCAAATTATTATTTAGTCAAATGAATAGTATTTGTAGCGTACGGGCTACCACGTTTATTTATGCGGGCTCTGTCACCCGCGGCTCTGCTACCCAGTGCGGCTTCCCGGCGTAAGGAGGAAGCCAACTTCCCACAATCCAAGGGTAAAATACCCAGGGCAGGGTAGTAGGAGCGCACACTGCACCGACTGATAAGTCAACTCCAATAGTCCTGAAAAGGACTTTCACACCCGGCCCGAGTGGAAATAGTAGAGCGAAGTCAGTCGGCTAGCAGAGCGCCCGTTGGCCCACACAAGGACCGCCAGACAACACGCAAATAAGTACAAATACAATACACAAATAAGTATCTACAATAAAAAGGTTATTTTTAGGACCGCGTTTGTGCCGAGTTGTCCTGCACAGTATTCATAAAGAAAACAAAATTAAAAACCGTATTTTAATAAGAATTTACGCAATTTTACTTAATATGCGGTACTTATCATTCAATTCAAAAGTCACATTCGACTTCAAATATGATGTAGATTCACCAGTTTTCGGGTTGTACTACGAGTATTGTTACACCATGTATAGAGCAGTCACCATAAAATAGGCAAAGTTATCTTGTTTAGTATTACTTGTGAAGATCTCTAACATTAGTAATGTAATCTAGATTGTCTAGGAACCGAATTTCGATACCAGATTTCCTGGAATCCCGCAGAATACATTCCATACTAAAATAAATAGCTTCCGAGGGGAGAACAGAGTTCAAATATTAACTGAATACAATGGAAATTTGTTAAATAAATCGAACCTAATGACACGTGAAATGAGTTGATGGCCGATACAGCGGGACCGCGCGCATATTCTGTAGCTCAAGCACAGATAACTATCGACGTAGTTAAAAGCGTGCTATTCACGTGTTAACGCTAACGATTTGAGAGATCACAATGACATACCGTTCAATACCGCGATCGCTGACCCGAACATTGACGATCTGAGCCGAGCGGAGCCGAACTACGCTATATCACGGCCATACTTCAACGTCAAATCATCGCGCTTGTCGGATTTTTTATTATGTCGACTGCTTTTCTCAATATTTGGCTTGCCGAAAACCGGCTAAATTATAATAAAGATTGAATGAAGATTTGTGCGAATAAGATATATCTCGGGAAATGGCTCGCGACTAGTATGCGCTCGTTTAATAATCCCGATCGATAACTTTTAACGCGTGTTCCATTGTGATCGCGAAAACGTTAAACATCCATGGGTAAGAAATCGTTATCACGTCGCTTATTACCGAGTCGGTACTGATCTGTGATCGAGCAACAGGAATCTGTGCGATTCGAGTATTTGGGAGTCCTGATTCCATTCGTGCTACCACTACCACTACCAACATGTATTATGCATTGTGTATGTATGTACCTGTGTATGTGTAAGTAGCCCCGTTAAGTATTAATGACATGTAGATGACCGACAATCGTTGTTGGTTTCAAGTTAGGGCTCTCGGCCGCGGCGTCTTGTAATTTGTCCGAGACGATGGGACATACAACATTGTTACAGTATACTTCTCATCGCTCAAATTAGTCAAACGACGAATTCATTTATAGTCGATTCTTTATATTATACGTTTATTCCGGACAGCTACGGGCTACGGGCTACGGTCTGAAGGAGTTGGTGAATCAGCTTGAACTATCAAATGGTAGATACAAACACATCGTTGCTTCCACCGCAAAATTACCTCACTTCAAAAAGGTCATTTTAGAGGAAAGTGAAAAATCTCGTAAGTATAAAATGAATATTTTTTATTTTAACAAAACTTAAATATAATTACAATATAATGGTAATGTTACTTACGGAATTTTGTTTAAAGAATAATTGTCACTTGTATAATTGTTGGACTTCTTCGGTGTAAGTCTATCAAGATTTAAACATTCTCTGAAGTAGACCCGATCCTGTCTTGACTGTGTCCACATTTTATTCTAACTGTCTAAGTGTTGACCAATTTAATGTTCCGTCACTTATTTTACCGCTTGTTATTCCTTTTATGCTTACTTAACTGTGTATTTAAAATGGATTTTTCCGTCAATATTTTTTTTTAAATAAAAAGGGGGGAAAAAATAAGAAAAAAATTTGCTGAGTGGGGGGGGTCATCATTGCGGACAATATTGTATAATTAGTACAAAAAGTGAAAATTGTCATTTAGGTAATTTTGCGGGGGAAGAAACGACATGCAGAATATAATATGCTGTACTGTTATGTCCGTATTTATATCCGATTATACTGCGCAAAGTAAGGATTTACTTTGCGCAGTATCAGTGGTGGTGGGACCTACACTAGTATGGAGTCTGGGCGGCTCTAGGTGTGTCCCAGGCGCAGGCGGTGAGTATCATTCAACTGTGAATACATACGTAATGTAGCCAATTTCTCCATTTCAAATTCCGGGACACGTTCAATAAACACACTGCCAAGTCAGCAGCAGGCTACCCCCCGAGAGAGTTGCGCGGTCCGGTGTCCGATGAGAGCGCGCTAATTGCCGCGCGAGCCACGCGACCAGCGACCAGCGGCGACCAATTAGCCCCGCCGATGTGGGTCACGACGCACGATAAGCGTACCTGCCGCGGGAATACATTACCGCTCGGGCTGGTTCGATGCACCCGTGCAGCGCGCACCGTGCACCGTGCACTCGGGCCCTACGGGAGCCGGGGGCCGCCATGTGCCAGTGGGAGAGCGTATCGCACATCCGCGATATCTCTATCTACTTACTACTTACTACTAGGAACGAGGAAGGAAGAAACTGACACCTGACACCTGACGCCGTGACGTCACGCAATATTGCCCTTATTATTATTATGGATAATTTATATAGCGCCGTTTTCGTACGTATGTATTGGAAACATTGAATAAAGTAGCGACTCATGAGTGTGTAATGTCTGCCTACTATGCATACGTACACTCCATCATTAGATATGGCATAATCTTCTGGGGAAATTCGACAAATGTCAAAGATGTCTTTACTGTACAAAAAAGATGTGTCCGAAAAATGGTAGGGGCAGGATATTTAGAAACATGCCGGCCTATATTTAAAAAATTAAAATTACTGACACTGACAGGAATATATGTTATGGAACTCTGTCTCATTGTTAAAACAAGACCAGATGATTTTTGCAAACTTGAAATAATACACGATCATAACACCAGAAACAAAAATAAATTACAGATACCCCTAACAAAATACACATGTGTTCAAAAAGGGCCTTATTTTATGGCAATCAAGGTATATAATAAGTCCAAATATATTTAAAGATCAAGCAGACATAAGAGTTTTTTTAAAATGATAAAAAATTATCTAATAAACAATTGTCATTACAGTATGCAGGAATATTTTGATAACCCATAACATTATATATAATATTGGGGGTATCTTATTTAGGTTTCTTCTTTTGTCATATTTTATTTTAGATTTATTTTTTTGTATTATGGTTGACTGGAAGAAATAGCTAGAAGCTATAAGTCCGCCAATTGAATGTAAAATGTATATTTCCTTACCTTCATAAAGATTTTTATTATTATTATTATACCTCAAGGGCGCTTCAAATATTGAATTAAATGGGAAATTTAAAGTGAATAAAAACTCAATTCCTGAGTAGAAAATACAATTATCAAAATTAATCAAAAGATTTAGAGATCAAATGGGTCTTAAGTTTCTTTCGAAACATCACTTCACTCTCACAGTTGCGCACTTCTGGTGGGAGAGCATTCCAAGCCACAGGGGCCGCAACCGCAAAAGCGCGCTCCCCAAATTTTGTGCGCTGATTGCGGGTCGGTACTAAAACCCTGCCTATAGCTGTAGATGTAGCTGATCGAAGTGTGTTTCAGCTAGTTTATCTGGAATACAAAGCTCTTTTAAATAGTCTGGAGCGGCATCATGCATGGCTTTGTACATTAGCCAACAGAGTTTGTATTCTACCCTTTGTGGAAAGCGCAGCCAGTGCAGTTTCTTTAACAGTGGAGTGATAAGCAGGAAGGTAGTTACTTGCAAATAACAACATTTAACATGGACACCTTCGGTCTCTCGTCTCTCCACACCAATACTAATATTCCTAGATATAGGCGCTTCTTGATTTATGAGAGATCAAAGTCGCTCGTGTCGATATATGGTTGCAGGACTGTAATGAATACTTATTGATATGACGAAATTGGATAGGTTAATTGACTTTCCATGTCAGTAAACCCAGTGGTGGTGGTATCTGATGGTAGAGATGAGGTCTGCAGTAAGTAATTAGCAATAATTTCGTGATCGGATCACTACACTTCGTTATGTCGGTGGCGATTATGGTGCGGAGTTCATCGCCCGCCCGCGAGCTTTACTAGGTAACTCCTCGCACTACACAACTATATACTGTATAATATTACACACTATATACCACACCACCTGCACTCACCTCACCTATCAGGTAGGTACTACCTGATCCGAAATATGCGTACTCGATACTCGTACACGGTACTATCATCAATATCAAGAAAAACATTCTTGACGAAACTGTACTCCTAATAGTTTGTGTATAATCAGGTGCGGATAAAATAAACAATCTCGAAAATGACCATTTATTTTTCTGAGCTAAATTTGTCTAAATTGACAATATTTTCATTAAGTAAAATGACCTCGATCAAAAGTGCAAGTTATAGTAATATTATGTATGTAGGTATACTGATTATTATTATGCTTAAAAACGAATCGTATGTCCGATGTCGCGCTGAATTAGTGCCAGAATATTTCCACCTTTAGCTCAATCACAGATAACAGTATAAATGACGTAGTTAAAAAATTGCTAATCACGTGCTAAACGCTAACGATTGAGCGATCACAATGACATACCGTTCAATACCATTATTTCGCCGAGCCGAGCATTGACGATCTGAGCCGAGCGGAGCCGATCTACGCTATATCGCGGCCGTACGTCAAACGTCAAATCATCGCGCTTGTCGGATTTTTTATTATTTCGACTGCTTTTCTCAATATTGGCTTGCCGAAAACCGGCTAAATTATAATAAAGAATGAATGAAGATTTCGCGCGAATAAGATATATCTCGGGAAATGGCTCGCGACTAGTATGCGCTCGTGTCTTAATCCCGATCGATAACTTTTAACGCGTGTTCCATTGTGTATCGCGAAAACGTTAAACATTTGCTTCTTGGAGAGTAAAGAAATCGTTATCAAAACGTCGCTTATTACCAGAGTCGGTACTGATCTGTGATCGAGCAACTGACAGTAACAGTTGTTAATTAGCGTGTTGTGAAAAACGTATTAATGTTAGGATAAGAATAGTAAATAGTAAAATAGTATATTGTAATTATTTAGTCTATATGCATAGTATGTATAGCTAAATAATTATAACTAAATCATTTATACTTAAGTAAATTTAAAAAAAAACAAATTGTCAAATATCAAATGTAGGGAAGGAATGAGGCTTTCACTGTGTATTTTTATTTCCGTATTTATTTAACCACCTCAACAGGCCAGGAGGCCCAATAGTGTCCTCTCCTGGGATCGAGCCCGGAACCTCCGCGCTCCGTATCGCGAGTCCGGCGTCCGCTATTGTGGCCGCGTGCGCGAAGGGGGAGGAAGAGGAAGACACAACGCAACAAAGCAAGATCAGTCGATTAGTAATTAAAACATATTGACGGCTGCCGGAACAGAGAAGAGGAGGGAAACCTGTTTACATCGGGCTCCTACTCTCCTACAACTCTAGAACTACCCAAGCTACCAACACTTACAGATCTACATATTACTTATACAGATACGATACATTTCTGGGATTCCGCGTGCAGAATTATTCTAGCCGCGCTTAGATCATTCGATGGGTTTCCAAAAATAAATTTGACGTGTTGATTACCAGGGACTTGCACTGAAGCGTAAGACTGATCGTCTTTCCATCGTGTAATAAATTATCAAGACCCACTGACATTAGCGTACAAATTCAGTGCTCTATGCACCATTAAGTACGGATAAGAGAAAGAAAATATGCTTAAATTCTAAATGTTATCCTCGGCAATTGAAAAGGCATTCTAGAAATCTAAATTATAAATACTTAAGTAGAGTTGTAGATATTCATTATCAGAGGTGCGGACTGCGGGGTGCTCCTCCTCCTTTCCGTTATCTGCACCCATAGGGCATTTCATTAGTAAGCCAAGTGCAGAGTACCTATCTTGATATATGTTAGTACATGAAGGCAAGATGATCGGTCTTGCAGCTGCAGAGGACAAGAAACTCCGACAGCTCCCCCGAGTCCTAATGCCTAAAGACTTCACGATTCCCAATATTTACTTTATGAATAAGTACGTATAATAATATAGAGCCGTCGATTCCGACTCGTTCCAAAAAGATCTTGAACCTTAGGCTTCGTCTCTTCCAATAATGAATACAGATCGATTCCGTTCTTATCAAAATCTGTAAATGATGTACCTATCTATATAGGAATGGTTGGACGATGACTTGCGGTATGTATTGACATAATATTGAAACACTTAGATTGAACCAAAGTAAAACAGATGATTTACATTACGAGTAATGCGGGAGTTGGTAGGTATAGGTGCACGTGTATATACACACTACATACTACACACACAGCACACAGCACACAGTGGTCGGTGCCAAGTGCCAAGGCCGATTCACTTGAAGATTCAATCATTTTGTACAATCCGAGAGTTGGAATTACCGATAAGGAGTATTTGTGACATCACAGATAACCTAACCTAAAGCGCTAACATAATGTAAAGCAGTATCTTACATTGGATGATGAATTGTTTGTAAAATGAATGCAAGACTATCATAAAGTTTAGAAGGAAAAAATCTTCATTTGCAAGAAAAAAATTATAACAAGCCGTATAAAATTGTTAAATATTCGATGCCAGTAGCTCAAGCACAGATAACTATCGACGTAGTTAAAAGCGTGCTATTCACGTGCTATTGCTAACGATTTGAGCGATCACAGTGACATTCGTTCGATACCGTGGTTCGATAGCCGAACATAGCCGATCTGAACCGAGCGGGGCCGATGCAAACTATAACGCGGCCTTACGTCAAACGTCAAATCATCGCGCTTGGCTGATTTTTTATTATTTCGACTGCTTTTCTCAATATTTGGCTTGCCGAAAACCGGCTAAATTATATAATAAAGATTGAATGAAGATTTGTGCGAATAAGATATATCTCGGGAAATGGCTCGCGACTAGTATGCGCTCGTTTAATAATCCCGATCGATAACTTTTAACGCGTGTTCCACTGTGATCGCGAAAACGTTAAACATCCATGGGTAAGAAATCGTTATCACGTCGCTTATTGCCGAATCGGTACTGATCTGTGATCGAGCAACAGGGCTAATGAAACGAGCTTACGATGACGTCATTGTGAGCTTTTTAGTGTTAAGTGTCAAAGTTTGAAGGATTGACAAATGAATGGCTCACTTTCAGACAACGAGTCCAATAATTATTTAAAAATAAATATCTTTACGAATTAGTTACTGATAACACAGATAATCAAATCTTGGGAAATAGCTAAGTGATGAGTGGGGATTAGACGAGGTCCCTGGCCTGGCAAGCAGGAGGCGACTAACAGCTGATAGTCCCGACAGGTGATCAGCAGGTTACTGGCTCCCACACCTCTGTCGTCTGCCCGCGCCAGGTACAGAAACACTAACTCGAGGCACCTACGTAGGGTATAGGGGACAATGACACGGCTCACTCTACACTCGGCTGACCGAGATCTGTCACTGCGTAATGGCGAGAGTAGTTCTGCTTTACTCAGAATATCTACTCTCTACAGCCAGTTATTATACTACATTATTACGTGTCTTACAAAGTAATTAGTAATCACACGTTAACTCGGTTCGAATTCAGATAAATGCGGACATTATCTCGTAATTGGTGTGGGTGACCTCTACGTCTGATAATATGCAATAGGGTTCCACTAAATACTGGTGAGAATGTCGAGATTCGACGATATCGAGGATGAGGATATCGTTTTAGTGATTTTCCATAATAATGTTTGTCGTTTTCCCGTTTTAGTCGACTCTCGTGCATTCTCGAGTATTGAGTACTTAGGTATTGAAGGTTAGGTTCACAGTCTCGTTGCAGTGTCATTCTTACGTAGACTTAGCGCATCGTCGAGCAAATACTTTGTAGGTTGGGTAATGGTAATGAGTAATGATGAAATACTATAACTTGCATCCGCAGTAAAATCGATCCTGGGTCGGTAACGTAAATAAACAGTTATGTCACAAGTCGCACCGTCGAATGGGGGAACTAAGAGTACCGAGGATAAAGATGCGATTAGTATTTACGCACCGATAGCGGCGAATTCGTCCGGAGTCCGGCCGCCGGCGATGAGCCAGCGGCACCAGTCGATGGTTTCCCGCTCGTCGATGGCCTTGTTGGGGTGCAGCAGCACGTCCAGCAGGCGCGCCAGGTGCTGCGGGGAGCCGCTGGCGCAGTCCGCGTGGATGTACGCCGCGGCCCCGCGCTTGTCCTTGCGCATGAGAACCTGGGCCGTGGAGCTGGGCATGGTGCCCCCGGCCTCGCCCGGCGCCTCCGTTGGACCGATGACACGCTACTTATGTATAAAAAAACTAAACGTCAATCACTAGAAACTTTTTTGACACGATCATATTTTTGAACTGGCACATTTTACGCATTTCGCGTATTTTCCACATCGCGCGGCACGAACGACAATAGCCGGCACAACCGACGCGACACAAAAACTAAAAAAGAATTCGATAAAAGTTAAAAGGCCATCAAAATTGGCATTCCAACACTCCAGAAGCGCAGTGAAAATGAGAAATCAACTTCACGTCGATCAGTGACCTTCGTAGCCAACACAACAGCACTAAAACATACACGTTGACCAACAATAGAAGCCTACTTTTCCGGGTAAATACTCGAAGATAATTTGTGGGGTAGGTAGTTAGTATTTTATATTATGCTTATTGATTTAACATCAATTTTATGTAGTGAAGACAGAATTAACTTTTTTTTTCTACCACACACGAGTTTATTTAAATTGTGTGTAATACTAGTTTCAAACGTCAGAACGTTCATCATCAGGTATACTTATAAACTACCGGAGTAAGTATATCTATAAATTAAGCGCTCTTTATACGGGACCGAAAACTGTACAGTTTCTTGTGCAGTTTATTTATTTATTTGGGAATACTCAACAGTTTGTAAGCTGTCCCATATAAAGCAATAAAAACTGTGTGGAATATTGAATGGTCTGCGCGACGCGACTTTGGCTAGACCTGACAATTAATGTTTTTTTTTTATGTAAACGTTTTTAAATAGATATTGATTTATATTGGATGCTTTGAAAAACGTTAAAAACAAATAACATGTTTACATTATTAGCTATATTAACAATTTCCTGTAAGCAAACACATACGATAATATCTTGTGATCGCGCTTAAAAAATAAACATATTTAGTGTGTCTTTTGAAAGACTACAGTTTTCTGAACAAGAAACTGTACAGTTCTCTGTCCCGTATAAAGTGCCCATATAAGTTTAAAAGTATACCTGAAAAGCAAGTAGATAAATATTTTTAAATAAACTCGTGTGTGGTGGAAAAAAAGGTTTACTTTAAAATATTGAACTGTCACACACTCGTCCAAAGAAATAGTAGACGAGTTAAAATTGAATTTTTATAATTGTAATCGTAGATATTTTCGTATAAATAACGTATATTTTAACCAACTTCATTCATACACCAATAAAATATTATTTGTGTTATAGTTTAGAACTTGGGTGAGTGCACTAGAATGAAACGGTTGTATTTTCAACCAATGAGTAGTCAGGGCTGGATTTTCAATTATAGTGCCCTTAGGCACAAAATGTGGTGCAAGCCCCTTTCTGTTGGTACCGCCACATTATTTTTTTTTCAATTTTTTTTTATAATTTATTATTAATTATTTATTTTAGTAGCTAGTAGATTAACAGATAATTGGAAGTAAAGGAGACTAAATTATCTTTTAAAATTGTTCACATCATGCTAAAGTAATGTTTTTTTAAAAAAAAAATCATATTAGTGTAATAGTAATAAAAGCCCGAGAAGGATTCTAGGCATTAGGTGGTTTGACTTCATGGCTAACGCTGAAGTTAGAGAACGGACGCAGCAACCTCCAATAACTGGAGTCGTGAAGATGCGGTGATGGACCTGGCTTGGGCATGTACTCCGGATGCTTCGGGAGAGCCTGAACCCGAGCTGCCTCTTCTTTACGCCTGCAGGATCCCGCCGTCCTGGCAGACCGTCGATGACCATCCTACGGTTGTATTCTTCGGAGCTAATGGATGCGGGGCCTGACGTGGGAGGAGGCGAGAGAGCTGGCCGGTGACAGGGTCTCCTGGAGGGATACAGTGATGTCCACATGCTCCACATAGGAGCGAACGTGGCAAAAGAAAGAAGAAGAAGAAGAATAAAAGCCTGAACATGTTAAAAGAAAAATATGTTGCATAAAA
Organism: Micrasema minimum; assembly: GCA_022494985.1. NCBI lineage: Eukaryota > Metazoa > Arthropoda > Insecta > Trichoptera > Brachycentridae > Micrasema > Micrasema minimum. The sequence continues at coordinate 107,425 of JAGVSP010000423.1, read as the reverse complement.
TGCCTGTCTGTCGAAATAAATATTATTGAAAATATTATTATATTTATAAATTATAAAATATTATAATTATTGATGGCACCAGTATTCTCTTCTGGCTTCTTACAGCCACAGCCGATAACAAATGTTTTAATTATTTCCCATATTGTATATATTTTTTTCTGAGGATGTCACACTTTAAGGTAAATGGTCCTGAGAAGGGCCGACTTTAAGAACGCGCGCGTTCAACTTTACGCGACCGATCGCGTATTTTTGTAAACATATAAAAATGGCGCCGCCAGCCAATTTTTAAAGTAATTCACAATCCATAAATATAACCGTTGAATAAAGTTTTTTAATTTTAAAAAATTATTAATAACAAAGAAGTGTCATAGGCGAAATTTTTTCCATAACTTTGAGGTAAATTTCTCAAATTTTTGTTGAAAATAAAACATCCCATAGTCATGCAAACCAAACGCACTACAATCAACACGTGGCCCTAGTTTGCCTTGCCATAAATCCGGCCCTGTGTGCTGTGTCGGTGTGTGAGTTGTATATGTTTAGGTGTGAGTTGTGGAAGTATAGGCTTATTCACTCCTTCACGACAGTTCGTAATACGTTTGAAAGAGAGATAAACATAAACTGTGCTCGTTTTAATGAAGACTGCTTCTCATATTCTTACAAAAACGCAACCTTGTAAAACGGATTCATTCGAAAACGCGGAGTGAAAGCGACACGAAGTAAATAGTCGTCGCTTTGAACAAAAAGCTAAAAATCTCCGCGATTTTATTTACCATTGTGTATTGCAAATTGCAGTGTGGTGTGTGTATTTTTTATAGGATAAAGTGAGTAAATAAATATAAAGGATATGGGATACAAAAACCATCGAAAAAGTTTACGGTCCCGTGTAAAACAAAAGAAAAAGAATAAGGATATTTCGTAAATTTATTCACGCTTACTCCTAAATCGAGTAGAATCACTGTATTAAGAGTACCTTTACATTCTCGTCGAGAGTGTACGAGATTCAACAAGCTCGAGAGTCTGGGTACCGATGTATCTCGCCTGTTCCCGTTGTTATTAAATCAACTCTCGACGAAAAAGTGGATGGATGTAGGATGTAGGTACACATGTACCTATACAATATCTACCGAACTCAACGCTCAGCCGCTCAGCGCTCAGCTAAATTATTTTCAATTGAGCGGTCCTCGGCGTTGGGCGCTGCGGACGAGTAGGATATAGATATCACTAGATTGTAGGATAAGTAGTTTATCAGTTAGATACCTACAGGTACAGTGCAATTGGGTAGTCCCCTGTTCCCAGGTTTGGGTCCCGCCGCCGCCACGTGTATAGGGGAGTTCTCAGTAGAAGTGTAGTCTCCTTTTCTCTCGCCATGTCCCGCTGCCTCGCCGTGGCGTTGCTGGTCCTGCTAGCCAGGCCGGCTCAGCCGCTGCTGGAGGACATTATAGACGTGCTGAAGTTGACTAAGGAGATCGGCGAGGGCGTGTTCTCCAACTGGAAGCTACTGTCGGGGGAGGAGCTGACCATGCCGCGCGAGAAGCGGCTGCTGGGGGAGATCGCGCAGCTAGCGCGGAACATCAGCAGCCTAGAGTCGCTCATCCAAACCTCCAACGCGGCCTCACTCTCCGCCCTCCTCACGCACATACCGCAGTCCACCAGGTCGGTTAAGAGTCACAATCATTTTCTTATAGGTAGTTTTTATTTCTAATTTGAATCCATATGTACGCCTTATGGTTGACTGTATTATGGAATGATATACGAATCGAATGTGTCCACAGTTTCTCAGTTTACACTTGCACTGTCCAAGTGGGTACCCTGCAAGGCGTCCCTTGGATGATTATGACGACTATTTTTTTATGCCATGCCGGTTGTTGTGCAGTGGTGGGGCAGCGCTGATGCTTGTAAGACAACCACGAGGGTCCCTGTTTAGGTCCGCGGAGGCGGGCATATCACGCTGGAGGACTTACTAACTGTTATTGTGGTTCCAGGTTAGAGTTGCGCCTGCACGAGCTAGCGGACCTAGTGGCGCGCGTAGGGTCCGCGGAGGTGGGCATACGGCAGTACGCCGAGGACAAGGACTCCGTGGAGCGCCTCACGCTGGAGAACTTCGCTCGCTGGTGCGTGTCCCATGAGCCCGGCGCCATCCCCGGCCTGCTGGAGCGGATCCACGCGCTGGTGGCCCCCGACCCCTCGGCTATCGGCCTCCTGGACCGCGGCGTGCTCGGCCTCCTCACCATCGCCCTGAAGGTAGGATGACATAGTGACATTACTCGATTATTTGTACAGAAACATGGAATGTGGAAAGATAATGCCTCATATCTTTCCTCAATTCTTATTCTCGGGCGAATTTATGGTAAAACTCTGATTTATAATAGTTGCACTAATGTCGAAATAAGAGCAGAATGCAAGGCCTTGCGAGATAAGCATTATCGACAAAATTAAGAAAGGTCTTCAAAGATGGTTCGGTCGCGATATGATGCGCTAGTGTCTGGATGTAGAAGTCGAGGAAGGCCGAGAAAGACACAGGGCATGATTAGGTACAACAGATACTTGAAAGTGGTCATACGAAAAGTCGGAATAATCGGCGTAAATGCATAATATTCTTAGTGTTGTTGAACTCCATTTTAAATAAGATGTGTGAATGTGGAGGGAGTGAGAGAAGTGTGTCAGGAGTCAGGATAAAGTAGTGCGGCGTTCAATCCTTTCTGCCTACCCTTTCGGGGAATTGGTGTAATGGCTAGTTAGTTAGTTATCTATTTGTTCCCTATAAGTATCTACTGGGTCCCACGAACCACGAACCACTAGCCACTGAGCCGTATAGTGGCATTATTATCAATTTGTCGACTAGACCATGAACAATGTTTTATTATTTGCCCTGTTTATGGAGTATGTACCTTGTATAACAATGTAATAATGTTTATCACATTTGGGTGATTAATATATCTATACTTTTACACTATTACCCTCCTTTATTGCCAACATGTTTGTAAAAGTTGTGGTCTGCATGGTTATTATCCTCTGGTTATCAGCCTCTTCCTCTTGTTATCATCTTGTTGCTCGCTCGCGGGAATCGCATCTGGTTTAGATTAACAGTTCCGTGGCGGTGCTAAAACATTCACATTGCATTCAATTTACTTTCCAATATCGAAAAAACGAAAAACATTTTCTGCACATTATGCCTATCGATAAAAGTTAGAGATTTCCATTACTGTAACGCCCTGTTACGTCACCGTTACCAAAATATTTTTTTGGGACATAATATTATAAATATGGTTAGTTAGCTGGTTTAAGTGCCCAAACAACTCATGAAGATTATCTAGGCGTTACAGGGCTTATGACTTGTTTACACTTGATGTATTACAACATTCCCCATTCCGCCCATCATCGGATGTCAAATTTCAGAAGATCTATTAGTATGAATTATTACAGAACGTTTCACATTTGACGATATTTTTTCTCACTGGTGACATCTGTTGAGAAAATTGCGAAGCATTTGGCTATCAAATTTTTTTGGTGTAGGTAAGATTCATCTGAATTTAATTACTTACTAGAAGACGCCAAATGTGAAACGTTCTGTAATAATTCATGCTAATAGATCTTCCGAAATTTGTCATGTATGGTTATCAGATAATGGGCGGTATGGGGAATGTTGTGAGTGTTAAATGTGGCTAACCAACGAAGAGCTTAAGCTTCCATATAGATGACTTTCCACCTTGCACGGTCTTGAGTCTTCTGCTCTCAGCAATCCCTTTCTAAATCATCCAACATATTGTCCATGTAACGCTGTCTCGGCCTACCCAGAGATCTAACTCCAGCAGGTCAAAGTGGTCGACATATTATGTACGTACGTTATCTGACTTCTTCAACACGAGAAACATGTCCCATTTAGATTGATTGTAATATTTCGTTTTTAAGCCGTAGCCAAAACTGAGCGAAATCGATAGTTACCAAAGCAAAAACTGGCCGGCAAAACTGAGTGTTATGATAGGCATAAATAAATTTTAAAACTGGTAGTAAACTGAGTCCATGTTCTGTCCAATTCAGCTCTTTGCTGCAGTTCCTAGGAAGTTATTATTTCAACCTCGCTATGAGTCACCAGTCACCATTGATAATAATGATAGTCCTGTAATCGGGTGGCGCACTATCAGCATCCTGTCCGTTTCTCCAAATCCAAACATGTTAGTACTATCTCTATATTTTATAATGTAACCTCAGCTATAATATTACGCATTTCACTACACTGGTACCTGGTACACCGAGTGCTGTGAATCTTGATCATTTGATGAAGGTAAAATGATCAGTATTATATCAGGTATACCATTATAAAATATAGAAAGCTAGAGAGCGAGAGGACGGTAAAAGATTGTCAATTAAATCGTTCCGCCAGTATGTAGAATTTAGCCACATAGTGACACAACACTGTAGATAATAGCCAAAAAGAGATATGAAGAGGAAATGAACTAACGCGTTGAGTGAGCACTATGTTTATCACCTACGATTTCTGACTGACATGTGTTATTACACGCTTTTCAGTTAATAATGGAAACCATTTTTAATCACGAAGTAGGTTAGGCAAATAAATAGGTACATGGTATGTCCATTCTCCATTTTACGATATATAAAATAAATAAATATTTACATGAAAAATTGCTTTTACGCTGTTAATAATAAGCATATTTTGTGAAATTCGAAGCCGAATAAGCATTTTTTTGATTTAAAAAAGCTACTTTTTCCAGGAATAGACACAAAACTTATCGCTAACTGCCTTCACCTAAAATATGGACTAACCAATATCCAATTTTTGGCAGTTGTATGCCAACGATATGTTTCTTTGCATTCACGGTCATGTCACAATTCACAGTTATTATGAACAGCAAAATGAAGATGATACTAATGTATTATATAGGTATGTCGACGTTTGATATTACGAGTATTTTGATACCAGAGTTTTCTTTATCTGCATACCATGGTCATACAATATACTGATATACAAACACTGTTTGTGTTGTGCATTGTAATACTATGCCCAACATAATACATATTTGATACGTGTACCCACACTTGTTTTTTTAATAAACGCAGCACTATTCTTGGCGTCCGTTATTGACACTCAGTTTTTAAATAAAAAAACTAAAAAGTGTGTTCGAGATGGGAACCCTGAGGAACACCATTAGTAGGCGTAGAATAATTATTGTTATATTGACACGGACAAGTTTCTATTAGTTTTGTGTTTGAATGGTGATATTTAATATTGTGTAATAATACAAGTATTGTCCTGAGCTTGTGTAATCAGTAAATGATGTGAGTTGTGAATCATTATTCTCGCTGTAAATATCAAGTCTACGATAAGATGGCGTAGATATAATATATGTAAAGCACACCGCACACCTAGGTACATAACTGTACAAACGTACTAGGTACCTAAAATAGCCTTTCTCCTGTAATATATTTAAAGGTAATACCGTTAATCTATTAGGTATATACAGGGTAATTTTTTAGTCAGTTAACAAAAAAAAACCCTGAATTCAGTATCGCTAATAGAACCCATTCAAAAAAAAAACATTGTACTTTTTATTTTACGATTTATTATTTTTATATCCTATAATTTATTTTTACAAATTACGTACATCCTATTCACAGCTGTTGTTCATGCGCGCGCGCACGTAAGGGTAAGTAAGACGGGGAAGTAGTGCGCGCGGGGGGGTTGCGCTCGCCGCTCGCGCTTACCGGGCGGACGGTGACCAAGTCTTTACTATTTCTGAGGAATTATTTGGGTGCGCTTTTCTTTTTTTTTATTTGAGAAAGGACATGTTTTTTTATTGAAATGGGTTCTATTAACGATACTGAATTCAGGGTTTTTTTTTGTTAACTGACTAAAAAATAACCCTGTATATTAGTTAATCCTCCAAGCTTTTTCCCCCTGTCCAACCAAAAGGTTAACCTAATTATTGTGAATTTTGACGAAGTAAGCAAAAGTTTTGAATTATTGTTAAAGCATAATAATGTTAAAAAAATAATAATGTTTGCGTAGGTATCTACAAACATAGTACAAATTTTGTTATGTGTTGACACATTTATATTTGTACAACATTGTAATACGTTTGTTATAAAAAAAATTAAAAAAAAAATAATAATCTATGAAGGTAGCTAAAAAACGGCAAATACAACGTGTCAGCACATATTTTTTACCCTGACATTTATTGAGTGCTATGAGGTGTCAGCACCAAAATGCTGCTGTGAATCAGTCATGCTTTTGTTTACGTTCTAATTTGTAGAAGAATTAATAGAAGCTTCAAAGTCGACCATCAACGATGTAGGGTATCCACCTTTAGTACCTACTTAATATAAATATCTGGGTATTCTCGTATAATATTTACAAAAAATATCGTCTTCTATAGTCTATAGGTACAACGCCAGAGTAGTATCTATAATATTGGAGATAAAAACTGAATTTCTGCCATGGCCGACATGATGAGCTTGCATTCAATGGGCTAGTACAAGCGTCGGCAACCTTTTGTTGTAAAAGGGCCAAATATTTTTCATGGGGATCTGTGCGGGCCGCACTTGCAGTAGGTATACATACAATATTTATGTACAAATATTTTAGTTTTAAAAATAAAACGCTAAGTGTATATTTTTAACGACATTTATTGTATTTAATAAAATCAATGAGATTTTTGTGATTGCATTTGACTTGCAAGTTTTTTAATATCAGCTGCATTTTTGAAGTAGAGACGCGTAGTATTGCGTCTAAATGTGAATTCGATAACCGAGAACAGTGTTTGTTTTTTCGATATTTCAGAATTGAAAAAGTTTGTTCACAAAATATATGTACTACCTAACATAGTTTTATTTGCTGAGCATAACCCTTTTTAAATCCTTGTAGTTTTTTCAGTAAGGCAAACTCCCATAGAAATCCACCAAATTAGTTTTTTCCTTAAAAGCCATTTTAAGTGTGTTATCACTTTGCAAAATTTATCACAGTTGATTTGCAAATCGCTTGATACATTACCGATATCTACTGCAAAGGGGTTTTCGAAAATCTCCATCTTACGTGAGATCTTTTGAAATCAGCAAACCGGTTTTCAAAAACTCAGTGTAGTTGCATCAATGCACTTTTCATTTTAGTATTTTGCCAAACAAATATCGTCCGTCATGTGCGTTGCGGCGAGAATCTCGCGGGCCGCAACCAAGATGTCTCGCGGGCCGCAGGTTGCCGACGCTTGGGAATAGTACACCATTTTTCTGCTAAACACAAAAAAAAATCGCGAAATGACGGACGGTGACGTCACAATGAAAGCCCCACCTTTTCCCGAGACTGTTTTAAAGACTATTGAGTCTTTTTTCAGCACAACTCTACCGATTTTTTCAACAAGCTAAACCAAGATTATAAGATTGTCAGTGGTGATAAAAAATTGGATGAATTTACGTGATGTACGCGAACAAATGCTGATGGACGGTGACGTCATAGATCACACTTCACACAAAAGCTTTTTATTTAAATGATCATATTTCGCTTATAATAGGTGACCGATATTTGCTGTGTAGCAACAGTAATTTGTCAAGAAATGAAGAGACTGGCAAGTGACAGAGGCGAGAGTGGAGTCCCAATGTGCCGACCGAGACACCGGATGTACGAGTATATGGTGGAGGGTGACGGTGAATGGTGACTCGTGTTTCCTGTTCTCTGGTAGCTGCAGTCAAGTGCATTATTGTCAACAGCTCAACATCCATAGGGGCTAGTACACGGTGTATATATGTATAAAAATACAGTGTATATATAATATGTAGGTATGTATAATGTTTTGTTTGAGAACTGCAGAAGATCCCCAAAATAACCGTTTTTAAAACGTTCAACTACAATGTTTAAAAAAGTTGTCTTTGAATTTATTTTTGTTAAATCTATTGAAAGTCCTCATAGACCGATAGTAAAAACAAAGTTAGAAATACCTGTATCTCCAAAACGTCTTCATTATCAACTTTCTTCATTTTGTTTAAAACATGTTCTTAGATTAATTTGATGATAATAAAAATATATCTACATGGTGTATTCATTAATATCTTTGTCTACATGTAGATATTTTTATTTGAGTAGATTTCAATTTTTGAACAACATTTTGAATGAATACAAATACTTGTAGACAAATTACTGGATTATACCCATGCTGGGCTGATATCAGATATTATTGATATCTCAACAGAGACAGAGAAGCTCTGGAAACGAATGTGGGTTATCTAGGCGTTTACAGGGCTTATGACCTGGTTTTTGTCATACATGGTTGTCAGATGACAGACGGAATGGGGAATGTTGTAATTACGTCAAGTGGCCACTTAACCCAGCCAATGACAGGTCATAAGCCCTGTAAACGCCTAGATAACCCACATTCGTTTCCAGAGCTTCTCTGTCTCTGTTGAGATATCAATAATATCTGATATCAGCCCAGCATGGGTATAATCCAGTAATTTGTCTACAAGTATTTGTATTCATTCAAAATGTTGTTTCAAAAATATTTACTGGTTAAAATAAAAAAAGTAAAAATAAATTGAAGAGACATCTTCAGACGTCTGCTAGTAAGTAATCAAGTTCGGATTCGAACCTTACTTACACCAATAAAGTAGATCGCCCAAAAAAAATGCTTTAACAATATTCTCAATAGATGTCACTATAGAGAAAGAATATTTAAAAATATTCAAAATCTGTCGAAAAAACAACTCGCAAGTGGATTGTTCTGTACATCTAGATATATACAAGTTTTCAAAAATTTGTCATACATGGTTGTCAGATGACATGCGGAATGGGGAATGTTGTAATTACGTCAAGTGGCCACTTAACCCAGCCAATGACAGGTCATAAGCCCTGTAAACGCCTAGATAACCCACATTCGTTTCCAGAGCTTCTCTGTCTCTGTTGAGATATCAATAATATCAGATTTCAATTTGTTTATACTGTTTTTGGTGACTCAATGGTGTTCAGAATTCGCCATGTGTACCTACCACTGGGCTACCACCCCACCAAAAATTGGAAGACGGGCAAAAAATAATAGGTTCAACAAATACATGTAGGTACATGCTGGTAGATTGTTTAGTGTTGATTTGTATATCCGTTGAAAATAATACTATTGATAATTAATTTTATGACCTCTCGCAGTATATAATAAACACGAATAGTTTGAAAACGTCACGATTGTGGAACTAAAGCGCACGTTAGTGCTTTGTAATCAATTCTCTATTTTATAATAAGTAGCTACGGTAGATCGCGTGTTATAGACGATGTCATTTGGTGCACATTCACAATTCACATGTGCCTAGCTAATATCAGACAGCCAATACGTGCCTGCTGAGTTGTTTATTGATTTATTGGTCTCACACCTAACTAACTACTAACTATAGCTGCTTCGTCGTCCATAATAACGGCTTTGTCAACTTACTGCTAGATATGAAATATGAATATAGTCTGAGGATTTAGGCTTCGGCAGTATCAGGTAGGTCATCGCCAACACAGCACCGCCACCGTTATAGAACCCATGTTCTATCTCCTGATCCCTCCCGCTAAAGGCCGGGATATTCACCATTTTTAATATTTAACCCTTTGTGAGCAATTAAAAAAAAATGTTCAATCTGCCTTTGGTATTTATCGTGGTATTTTTTATCCAACTGTCAATCTTTCTCCTGTACATAATTGTTGTATTGATATTTATATCCCCACAATTTCACGAACTATATATTTTACAACTTCTTGTTAATATGCTTTGTCCATATCCGCTCCCACAATGGGATCTTTTGTATTGCAAGTCTAGAGTCCTTGGATCTGTCAAGTTCAAGTTCAGTGCCACAAAATGGCGTTTATTTTCAATATTTTTTTTAATACAAAAAATGATATAGATTTCACTGACCATGATTCAAATAATTATACCTCATGCTAATGCTCATATTGCGTGTTTTTTAAACTTCCCAACTGTAGATAGCATATTTAAAAAATCCTATTACAATAATTGTCTAAGATTGTCCAAAAATACCCATCTGAATCATTGGTGACTAAATCTTGTCAACCGAAGTCAATATCGTAGCGGAAGTAATTTCCACCTGTCGATGACATTGTGTTGAATAATATTCACAAATATATGATTTCCGAATGTACGAGTAGGTACCTAGATCCTAGACCATGATTCACCAGCGAGCGGCTAGCGGCACACTTTCCAAATATCAGGTATCTACCTATCGGTGGTGACTTACAATATTGGTGACTCAATACCAGACCGCAGGCGCAGGTTGTTTTGGTATCGAGGTCACTGGAGATATGGCAGTTGGAGAGGAGACCATTGGTCGCTAAGTACTCTACTCATTTCCTTGTCAGACTCCTGATTCCTCGTGTAGATGGATAATCAACATTATGTAGGTGCAATTATTGGCGTGCCAATGCAGGGTCTTGTGTTACATTAGGTAAAGTAGGATTAGGGAAAGCAGTAGAAGGCACAATGCTCGATGGAGCAAACTTTAGTCTATAAAGAGCAAGAGCAAGGTACGGATAAGGGTAATGTAAAAAGGAAGGACAAATTCATTTGTTAGTAGACTGGCATTTGTCCATCTGGCATCAGTAGGGTTATTACCCCCACCAACTCATTAATCATCCGTCAATTCACTCAATCGACAACTCACAGTGGAAACACATGAAACCACAAATTTTTCAGACAAAAGTCTATTTTTAAATTTTTGTTAACTTCATCAAATTAGAACCGAGGAACAAAGGAAGAAAGTGCATGGTTTCCTTTGTTTTCATTATAAATTATACCGATCGGAGACCTGGAGACTGGAGATTGCACGATGCGCCTACAAACATTACATTATTAGGCTCCCATCCAAAGGAAACCTGAAGCCATTCTACGAATAATTGAATAATTGGTCATAGGTCGTTTATTTTACATTATTCACAGTAAAACTTTTTTGCACTACCTCTTTCTCCACATCATGAATTTTCAAACGCATGCCGATCACTTTCACCTTACACCAACTTAATCAATGTATTTTTCAGCCTTCGTGTGACGTGTGATACTTTATTCAATCTGTCTGAACTTCGTATGTCTGACCCTGAAGTTTTGTGAATTATTCATAAATCACATATCAAGACGGTATGTACCTTAGCGTAAGGCTATCAGTTATCGATAAATGATTCAGTAGGACCTGATGAAACGATATTACAAGTATGTTAACTATGCACTCGTTTTAGTAACATGATCTAGAAACTTGAATTGAAATAATGCAGGTCGTAGGGATTGATTGTGAATTGAAATGCTATGGGTATTGTGTTTAGTACGAGTCTTATCTTTATTGCTGAAGTTTAAGGACAATGCAGTGCAGTGGCCACAATAATATTCAATATTGCGACTTGTGACTTGTGACTGCAGCAGTAGGTAATATTTATAAGTACCTACTTTACGTCCCGGTTTGCCCGGGATTGTCCCGGTTTTACACATTGGACGCGGCGCGCGGCGTCCCGACCGCGCCCGGCCCTGGCCGGTTTGGCATCTTGTCCCGGTTTGTCATTTTACGCGATAAAATTTTAAATACGTAAAAGAATAATATTCTAAAAAGGCTCATTCCAGCGAAAGGTACGATTGTCAAAATAAACAAATAAAATTATTTATTATTTTAGTATAATTTGTGTTGGAAAATTAGGGTTTGCTTACTCTTTCTTACTTTTCCCTTATCCGCACTTAATAGTGCATTAAGAAACTGCATTAGTACACCAAGCGCAGTGTATTTAGATTATTTTATTACCACTTGAAGGTAAAATGGCCAATCTTAGACCTCAGTGCCAGTTCAAAAGGATACATTTTTTAAACAGGCTCCACAAATGAATATTTCATTTTGACCAAATCATAACCAAATTTTATATACAATTTGTATTTTTTTGTTGTTGCTATCAACCCCCCGCTCCCTTCCATCAAATCAAGTCCAGGTTAAGCGGTGCGATTCTCTTAAGGTTTTAGACACTTTTGCGCATACGAATTCAGTACAAAATCGTATGCGCAGTAGTTCCAAAAAATTACCAGAATCGAGGCCCAGGGATTCATATTCCACAACAGTAAATAGTAGATAGTAGGTACCTACCCAGAACAGAACCCAGATACAGTACATTACACTGCGTTTGTCACTTTAGCAGACAGTGAATAAATAAATTATGAATCGGCGTCAACAATCTAAATAATTGGTAATTGACTTAATTTTATTGATCTGACACTACCGCTCTCTGCACATATTATTATCCTTAGGTAGCTCACAGCTCACAGCTCACAGCTCACACTTCTCACAGCAGCTGTACTTGTTCCTTGGCAGCTAACTTTTATTAACCTTGTACATCAAAAGCAAGGTAAAAAATAAATGTAGCTCCCATTAAAAAAAAAAAAAAAATTTTATTGATATTACGATGGTCGATGGTGATTTAGTTTGTCATTCAATAGAGGTTTGGTTATTTTTTTACTGTGACAAACTAGACGAATTGCAGTTCAAGGGTTTTTATGTTCATAAAAAACGTAGTTTCAAATTAACTTCCCAGGTACTAACTACTTAATTAAATATATTGCCGCTGTTTTTTTAGGAATAAAAGTTATCATTGGAAATACCATCGCATATTATATATATATGGTAAAATGGCATAAAACTATTGTAGTAACAGGTAACAGCTGTTTGTACCTACTTAGGAACTTTTGATCAATAAAAACGATGTTATATTACTGAACATTATTGAATAAATTAAATACCTACTATGGATTTTGTCTCGCAAATAATTAAAATTTATACGTGTACGTGTACATTGAGATGTAGTCTTTGTTCTATCTTATTATTGTGATATAAAACTGTTGTTATCACCGAAAGACGTCGAAATATTGCTTAGTTTTCGCAAATACCATCGCGTTATATCCGATTTACGTCCTTTGTTTACAGCAGAGCTGACCAAAACAGAAAACAGAACTGGTTCTGTTTACAAGGTTTACAATATTCATCAAAACATTGTCTGGCAACGTAGCTTACTTGTCAGTGGCAGTTGGTAGTTGGTAGTTGGTAGGGGGGCAGTAATTACTGTTTACTACCGTCAGTCAGACGTCAGATATCCATCTGCGCTCGGTAGTCGGTAGTTTAGTCGCTTTGTCGCACAGTTCACAGGTTTTCAGTCCTCACGTCCTCAGTCCTCAGTTAACCGGGACAGTTAGCGAGCGGGGGACCTGTATCGCGCGCCGCGTTACGTTTTCATACTGTTCGTGTATTACTATCAAACTGCATAATATTATTGCAACGTGCAGTGAGTGTGTAGTGTCGGTAGTCTAAGTGGTGCGGGTGCATTACGACAAGTTGGTGCGAGGGACGACAGCCATGCAGGGGGCGGCCTGGCTGTGCGTGGTGGTGGTGTGGGCGGTGGGCGCGGGGGCGGGGGTGACGGGGGCGCAGGCCCCCGGCCTCACGGAGCTCTGCCAGCTGCGGCGGGACGCGCTGCTGGCCGAGCAGGACCTGTGGGCCAAGGTGCGCGACCCGCGCTGGCAGGAGGTGACGGATGGGGGCGCGCCGGGCCCCGACCGCGAGCTGGCGCGCCTGGCGGGGGCGCTGGCCGCGCGCGTGGAGGCCGCCTTCCCGCACGCGCACGCCGCCGAGCGCGAGCCGCAGGACGACTCGTGGCTGTGGGGCGGCTGAAGGCGGAGCGCGCCCCCGTGGAGCGCCTGTTCGAGGGCTTCCGGCGCTTCGTGCAGCAGCCGCCCCAAGGGGGGCGCGCGTGGGAGGACCTGGCGGAGAGCATCCTGACGGACCCCACCAGCGCGGTGCCCCCGGCGCTAGAGCGGATACACCGCTTGATCACACAATCCAACTTCTTCTCGCACGTGCTACAGGAGTACAACAAGGTCCGACTGCATACCTATTACAAATACACTATAAACAGTCCCAGCAGAACAGCTGTGAGCTGAGAGTGCTACGTTAGATACCTACCCCACTCATTATATTTGGTCGTAGGTTATTATAATAGCCTATTAGGTACGATTATATTATTTTTTTATTAGAAATATATCGGATACCTGCAGAATAATAGACGACCAGAAATCATGTAAAGCTCACTTTATACGGAACAATAAACTGCACAGTTTCTTGTGCAGTTTACAAACTGTCCCGTATAAAGCGAAAACTGGATGAAAAACTGTATGCAAGTGTCAAATTCACACTGTACGCTAAATCCATACACTTTTTCACACAGTTTCTGCGCGCGCATCACCCGCGGCGATTGCGACAGTATACTTGTGTATACTGTATACATATGACAGTATAGGTAATACGTATAGTCAAATTTAGAGCAGAATGCGCGGCTGAGATAAGCATTATCGACAAAATTAAGAAAGGTCTCTCGGTGGTTCGGTCATGTTGAGCAAATGGATGATAAAAGCACGGCTAAAAGAATCAAGAAGTCGAGGAAGGCCGAGAAAGACATGGCATGATCAAGTATCGGAAGTGAGTCGGAATAATCGACGTGCGTGCATGAGAAGATGTGTGAATGTGGAGAAAGCGAGAGAAGTATGCCAAGAGAGTTGTGTGGCGTTCTATCCTCTCTGCCTACCCCTTCGGCGAAATGGCGTGCTGGTTAGTTAGTTAGTTAAGTACAGGTAATACTCCTGTTCTAGTTTACAGTTTACATCCTTATTTTATCGGTTATTGGCTATTATATAATATTTCTACTGAAAATAAGACGAGACGGAAATGGTCACTTCTTGTGGTATTTAATTCCTGTGTATTAGTATCGTGGTTCGCGGTGGCGCGGCGCGGCTGTGCTAGGTAGGCGGGTAGGCCTATGGATAGAGGAAATAAATCAGTATTAGCTCATCAGCTGACAGCATTCTACTATTACTGTTGATTGTGATTAGGGAATAGGGACTGATACTGTGTCATCGCTTTTATGTTGATATTGTGGCGTATAGGTCGCGTCATGTAAAAATAACGCTGGCGGGGCTGGCGGTCAAGCTGCGCATCAGCGCATTAGGCGATTATCGGCCTTATTTTGGATGCGGGGTGGGCGGGTCACATGCGCAAACACACCCTCTCCACTTTCTTCCATTGTTCTTTTTACATGACGCGACCCATACCTCCTTTTAGATGCCCTCCACGTGTCGAGTTTAGGAACTAATCAGTTTCTCTCGTACCTACTCGTAATATTTTTTATGCAGCAATGGAAATTTTCTGTATTTTTGTAAAAATACTTCTCGGAAGGGAAGTTATTACATTGATTGAAAAATATTATTACGAGGTATAAAGGTACCTTTGTGCGTCCGTAAAAGTATGCTAAACAAAAAACAGTTCTTTGAATTTACGTATCGTGATAATTCATAATATTTTCATGGAATTCAGTCCGATAATCAACATTATGTGTCTTGTTATGAACCATACAATCAGATACCTACATGTCATGTTTGTATTATGTATAATGTATACTTAATATAGAAATCATTCAGATATTTTTCATTTTTTTCAAGACAATTTTTCTCCTGTCCACACTTTCCGCCAACAATAATTAATTCACTCTAATTTTATTTTATTTATTTTATTTTAATTTATATAGATAACATACAGCTTATAAATGAGAAAAAAGGACACGGAAATGAAAACTTGAAGCCAATTACAAATTAAATGATAATGTTATTTTATGTACCTCGTCGTCATCATATCCCTTATCTACGCCTAATGGTGCTATGGGCACTGCTTTGGTACATCAACTGCAACGTTTCTTGATCATTTGCTTCACGATTTCACGAAATTCAACTCCATCTCAAACATCGACCCTTACTCCGATTCAAACTCCCACTCAAACTTTAACTTTAATTCTAGCTTCGATTCAGACTCCGACTCAAACTCCCACTAAAACTTTAACTCAAACTTAAACTCCGACCCAAACTTCGATTCAAACTTTGACTCAAACTCTGACTCAAACTTCGACTCAGACTCCGACTCAACTCGAAATCCGTATCAAACCTCAGGGTTCAAACTTCGTCTCAAACTCCGTTTCAATCTCAGACCTGAGTTTGGGCGAAACTTGAGTTTCGACTCAAACTTCGATTCATGTTTCATTAAAAATAAGTAAAAACCAGTAAGTAGACTTTTCGTATACAACCTCCATTATGTCATGTGTCATTTCCATACAGCATCAATCTCAATTCTCATCCAGTCCACGACATTTATAATTATTAATGTTACCTACCTTTACTTTTCACAATATTTAGTAAGTTGTTACCTACTTACCTATTGGTTGTAATATGTCAATTTAAAGTATTCAATGAATGAATTGACTTATTATGGTATAGTCGGAACGGGAAGTCAAGTGGTTGCCTGTACTAGGTACTAGTTTATAACTAATACCTTCACTAATACGGCTAGCATGCTGCATTCTTCTGGTTTCTTGCCATGATGATGTAGGTATGTTATGTGGTTTAATAAAAACATTTCATCAAACATCAGTTAGTACACCTTCACCTTCATTACCACAGTAAAGATGCGCACAAAAATAAAACATGCCCACATTGTGATTAAATTACTGTTGGAAGTTCGTGACTTGATTTTGATTACGAACATTTCGCCTATAAAACTACGGTGTTAAAGCTGTTTATTGATATTTGTAATAAAAACGGCATTTTGTTGTCAGAATTCCAACTCCCACTTGTGCAGCCTGCAGCAGTCTCCCCACCAGCTGCTGTACAACATGTACAACACCATCGCCCTCACGGAGATCAAGGGCTACACCATGATGCAGTTCTCGTGGATGCTGCTCCGGATATACGGCAAAGGTAGTGCGCTTGCTAACTAGAGAGGCGCCCGGCGCGGCGCGGCGCGAGGTGGGAACCTAACCTAACCTAACCTAACGCTGGCTTGCAGGAAACTTCACCAAGGAATCTTCCCTGATGAGGGAGAGGTTCCGCGAGCGGAGCGCGCTGGCGCTGGCGGCCGTGAAGGGCGCGCTGCAGGAGGCCAGCCGCGAGGTCTGGAGGTGCGACCCGCAGCACCACGAGGAGGGTGAGTTCGACCCGCTTATCCTAATCTCTTCCGTCAGGCTCAGCCGGGGACTTCGGGCGTGGTTGGCTGGTGGCTGGTGGCTGGAGGTAGTTGTAACTAACGAATAAAAAAATGGGTAGATTATTTTTTTTTCAAAACGCTGGATTATATAGAGGCTTGCATTCACCACCTCAAGGTTTGGAATAAAATTATTATTATGATAATATCACTTTCAATGTAAATTTGGGACAGCTGCTTCCCGAACAGGTTAAGGGGAACATAACAATCTTATAGCTGAGACAGTGATAGGGGGAATCAAAACATTTTGTCGCGTATATTATGTATAACCTTCTCTTATAATAAGTTTTATCTTTTATCATCTGCTGTAAGGGTTTTCAATTTACTTACTTGTCTTCTTTTGAGGACTTGAATTTGATTTTTTTTATTTTTCATAGAATTTTTTTTGAATATTCATTACTACAAAAAAAAACGGACAAAAAAAAATAGTTCACTTCCCTACTGCATTGGTGGGATTTAACAGGTATCAAAAAGATCATCTAAATTTATTATATAAAAAAGAAAAAATCCTTAGATAATTAACATAAATAAAGCAAAAATTATTTTTATATATTTACAATTTGACATCTCAACAAACGAGAAAACATCCAAGGGAATATGATATATTAGGCATAATTATGAGCAAAAATACAATATTTTTATTATTTCTTCACAGCAGACTGGTAGTTTAAATACAGTGGTTAATATGAATTATTGTGGTTAAACTCTAGATGGAATTTTATATTATACTTATCCGTATTATGTTCCTATCTCTCCTAAACTAACGCCAAGACATGATAATATTATATAGAATATATTTTTATTATAATAATGCTACCGTAACCGCATGTAACCTCATGTTTTGACAAAACATTTCTTATCTCCATTCTTGCGTTCGTGATATTTAAATATTTATGCTTACCACAGCCCGTGTGGGAGTTATGACGGTTTGAGTTAGTAATTAGTATGATTCTTTGTGTGGACAATTGATAGATAATGTTATAAGATCACCACCGAGTAGATTAAGAGGCGTTCTGAGGCTAGATAATGTGTAAAGTTAGCAGTGCACACAAAATGTGGCCGCACATTTTTTTTTTTTTTTTACGGAAAAGTAAGATAATGGACTGGCTGTCTATGTAATTCCCGAGGATTTAATGTGCTGAATGTGCTCGTTTAATTAATAATTGTTTTTATTTTGTTGACACCTATGCTGAATTTTTTTTAAATGGCAATAATTAGGGGTTCCCATTTTATTTTTATACAGAATTGTATTGCATGTTGTGTATTTTCTTAGAAAATAGTTAGAAGTGAAAATGTTTTCGAAGCTTTGTGACGTCATTAATTGGTAAATATAAATCACGTGTCTCACGCTCCGCTAGGATCACCTCGTAAGAATGATTCTCACTCTCGGTCATGGATGAAATATTTTTATACTAAAAAAATACTAAAATGGATGTAAGGTGCACAGAAAGAAATAAGAGGTATTTACAGATTTTGAACATTTATTTTGCACTACAATTAATCACAGTTAAATCTTAACTACGATGAATGCAAGATGCTTAAAAATTACAAATAAAATAGGAAGTTATAAAAAATCGTCAAAATTAATAGAATGAATCGGCAATTTCTTCAAGCAAGAAGTGTGTGCGATGGGGAGCGTAGTTCAAGAGTTTTTCGAAGGGCTTTCGGCTGCGGCCGGCCTCGTACCGAATCTTGTTCGGCTCCTGTCGGAGTGTGACGTATGGCGTTGTCGCCACACATGCATACACATTATTTATGTGCAATATCAAAATAGCGGCTACATTTTCTGAATGAAAAACCAAAATTCGCGTTTTCTGGCTGAAACATCGAATCTCCGTGTTTCAACTGCTTTATATCTATCGATTATCATGTTATTTTTTTTCAAATACTACAAAAAACCCGTTACTATTAGGTAATATATATCGTAAACGGAATGGTTATAAAAAATATCGATATCATCAACTCTTTTCTTAGCTTATTTGAATGAACACCTAATAAAATAAAAGTGACAATGTTACAGGGGAGACATTCGTGACCCTCACTCGCTTGCTGCAGGGGTACGTGGAAAACGAGGTAGACATGAACTCGGACAACACGTGCAGAGAGAACTGCGCTTACTACACCTACGCCCGCAACAAGGGCTGCTTCAAGGAGCAGTTCTGCTCCCGGCAGCCTCCCTGCAAGGGCAAGATCCTCAACTGCCAGTACGTCGACTCCGACATGTGGATATGTCCCGCTGTAAGTTCAGACTTTCACTCTCCTACTTGGGGAACGAGATACACTTGAAAGCGGATAACATGTACATTGTACAAGAAAAAGAAAAATTCATATTTTTCTCCGAAAAAACGTGGTATTAGGTACTTTAAAAAATACAAATTTCTTGTTTTTCGAGAAAATCGTCGAATTCAGGATATTTTTCGTTTCTATGATCACGAATTTTTTTGGTCCCTAGTGATAGGAATTTAAGGTAAGTTTTAAAAAAAAATTCACTGCAGAAACCGCCATGCGCCACTGTGTTATTTTCTCAATGCAGAAACCGCCACTGTACTATTTTCTCAATGCAGAAACCGCCACTGTACTATTTTCTCAATGCAGAAACCGCCACTGTACTATTTTCTCAATGCAGAAACCGCCACTGTACTATTTTCTCAATGCAGAAAACCGCCACTGTACTATTTTCTCAATGCAGAAACCGCCACTGTGTTATTTTCTCAATGCAGAAACCGCCACTGTACTATTTTCTCAATGCAGAAACCGCCACTGTACTATTTTCTCAATGCAGAAACCGCCACTGTACTATTTTCTCAATGCAGAAACCGCCACTGTACTATTTTTTAAACCGCCACTGTTCTTGTAGAATTATTATTTTAATGTTGCTGATAAAATATAAAATAAATAAAAATAACTAATAAAATTAATGTAATTTTCAGCAAAGAGGCAGCACCCGGCGATATGAGTGGATCGAATATGAGAACAAGAGAATTTTAGGACGGAAAGGTTCCTGTCTCACTGGTACTTCCAAGGTAATATACAAACTACAATGATCTATAGTATTTATATGTTATGGTTGGCGGATTCAGTACCTACCAAATATTTAAACAAATGTTATCTATATTTTCTTCTAATCCATATCAGTTAAGGTAATGGTGTAACTGACTGGCTTATGTTAAATCTAAAATGAAAATAGACAGATTATACACCTACATAGTATTAATCTTCATAATATTATAAACCCCTCTGGCGCTAAATATGTCTCACCATTTTTTTCTAAATACAAGTCTAAAGGTTATTTTGCAATAACCGTGGAACATAAATATGTCTATTTTAAACTTAATTTTTACTCACTTATTTTTCCAAATAAAGGTTCACGTTATCATATTTGTGAAATTCTTCTTATGTTAAAAAATTATTGATATCATAAAAAATGCGATTCTATCCTTGACATTTTTAATATAAGGAAGGAACGCTATTCCTTTATCCGTATTTACAGCATCCATCTTGGAAGTATTTGTTACCGACATTATCCTTTTTTTTATATCCTTCTTTTCATAACCATAACTTTCAAATGCTTTTGTCTGTTTTTTCAACACAAAGCCCACAAACACGGCATAATAACACAGAAAATCATAATCTGTATTCTGAAGGTCGTGAAAACTTACGAACTTTGATTTATTAGACGAAACGTTCAGGAAAAACCAAAAATGTACAATGTGTAATAAATGGATGTAAGCATGAGGGCTAGAAATACAGTGGTTAGCGACTAGTATTGGGTATTGGTAAGGGTAACGGAGGCGGCGGACTGTACAGGTGGACTCGTGGTGGCGCTGGGTGTTCTGGCACTGCTCGTACTGCATGTGCGTGTGTGACCAGGTGGGTCCGCAGTCTCACCGCTCCTTCAGTCTGCAGGAGGTGCTTTCCGACGCCAGCATCAAGTTAGTCCACCCATCCCGCTACGCTATGCAACTATCTAACTGCTCTGCGCTTGTATCGCTTGCTAGAACTAGCACCGTGTAAATACGCTTATTTGTGAAAAGTACCACTTTTAACAGCTGGTGAATCCATAAATTTATCCTATACTTACGAAGCTAGTGTAAATATAATTTTTTGTCACTTATACTAAACTTTTCTATACCAAGATTCATACTTGCAATTCTCAGAGATGACATGTTGAGATGAGTACACAATTTACCATATCCTTTTCAGAGCGTGTCATTTCACCTGAATAGGGAATTGCCATAAAGAATATATTACACAGCATGACATGCTGGCTTTATTTTTATTGAATTTCAAAATGGTTTATAGGACTCAATTGACTAGACTTGTAACATGTAACTTGACAACTAACAGGGTGGGTGGTTTATCTGAGAGGTTACTTACTCCGGTATTCCTGTGTGGAAAGCTTCATTTACTCTTGCACTTATTTTTGTTTCTTTCGCCCATCGTGTATATATGATGACAAAATTCATCATTTTTTAGACACTAAAAATATCACATTCAGCTTTTTTTGCTTTATTTTTACAATTCTAAATTAACTTAACAAATTTTTATAAACAAAACTTTATTAGCTAATAATATTGCATTGCTTACCATAAAATGTTTAGCTTGTATAAACCATCCTGTATAAGCTGACAATATTATTGTTATTTTTTTTTTTTTTTCAGCATGTTAACTTCAATTTTGAAAACTTTTAAATATTTAATACTGCATTTCTCTTTCTTCCAAACAATTTAAATGTGCTGTATCCTGTCAATCGCATTGCATGGTTCCTCATTATCTGTAATTGTACATACTTATAATCCAGTCTAGGATTGTGTGAAGTTCATTTTTTTATTATATTTATGTATAAGTTACCTTCAATAATTGTTTTTTATTTATAAATTTACCCATAAAATGACATCCCCTAATAATAGATAAAAAAATCTTTCTTAAAAACTCAAAAAAAGTTCTCAAAAAAAACTAATCACTGACAGGCCAAGCCGATGATAGGCTTGTGAATACTGATAGTTTTCCTTTATCCTTTGTTTTAAAAATTCTCTTCGTCTCTCTTGACGTTCCTTGTCTTAATCC
Organism: Micrasema minimum; assembly: GCA_022494985.1. NCBI lineage: Eukaryota > Metazoa > Arthropoda > Insecta > Trichoptera > Brachycentridae > Micrasema > Micrasema minimum. The sequence goes on along the minus strand of JAGVSP010000423.1, from coordinate 85,273 downwards.
CAAAAGTTCAATCTATGCCGTTTTGGCGTACACACTAAGTATTCGACAGAGATTGCAATTGTGTATTGTACATCAGGGCAATAATGTGAATTGGGACTTTAAATAAGTAAAATTAGGCAATGTTTTTTTTTTTTTTTAATTAGTTAGTGTTATATATTGCGCTCAGTATTAATAGTTGTTGTTTGTGCATCTCAAAGTAGGGTGGTGACGGGGATCCGCTTCACTAAGGTGAGCAAGGTGATCCACCTGCAGATCAGCGAGGGGACGCTGCTGTGTCCGGCGGGCAAGATCGACCCGGCGAGCAGTGCGTGCTGGCGTGCCGTATTGACGGCCCGCGAGCGGAGGGCGGACGCGGACACGCACACCATGACGTGGGGACGAGAGCCGCTCTCTAGACCTGGACGACCTGGAGGCGCCCGAGGGGCAGCTGCTGACCGGCGTGCGCCTGCGCCGCCTCGGCAGCCACCTCAACCTCGAGATCCGCGCCACGCCATTCAACTTCACCACCGGGAAGCTCATCTCGCCGCAGCACAAGAGTGTGTGGATTAGCAACGATAATACAGACGCTGCTACGCATAAACCCAGGTAAACATTATATTATTACTTCTACTTTCCTTAGCAGTGCCCTATGCATCGATCAGTATATGCACTTAGCAGTTGCCCGTATGCATCATAAACAGCAGATGCAGGTACGCGTGCACTGAATGGTGCATAAGAGTCTGCATTTGTAAGGCATGCCGATCAGCCTTACACGTCGGTGCCAATACTTTTACGATATTCGATACTAATATCGGCGATAAAATATCTAAAGTGTTGAATTTTTTTTTCGTAACCTCATTCCAAAAGCTGTCAGTCTAAATCAGCGAAGCTTATTTTGGTAATATTTTATTATTTTTCTAGAGTTTCTTTGTGAAAAAGATATAACAGAGAGACAGCCTGACAATTGTTACCATCCCCAGTGGAGTCATTTCTTGAACAAGGCCAGGTCCCTCAATGGGTTATAATATAGGAGATTTTTTTGTTTATTTTATTTATGTAAATTTATTACAATGTTAAAAAAACTAGAGTAAGAGGAGAATGGATGGAGAATTACAAAATGTTAAAAAGTATTTTTTTAGCCCCACGCAAAGTACTGTAACTGCTTATCATTAAAACTTTAATATATTATACATACTTTTCCAAATTATGTTTTTCTGTGTTGTTACGCCGTGTTTTTACACGGATAATACAGCCTTAACAACTCAGAAAAACATCATCTGCATCCGGATGGGCGTGAAAATCTGCGGAACTTTGATGAATATATTCAATATGTCTTGGCAGAACCGAGGTTTTGTTATGTCAAGCCAGACATCCCGGAACGGAGAACAGCGCATGGCTCCGTGCCAGGACTCCAAGTCGGACCAGTACATCCAGTTCACGCACAGCGACCTGGACGCGGACGCAGGCGCAGGACCACTTCGTGCCGTAACCTCGTAGCGCAGCCCGCAATGGTCAATTAGATAACACTACTGTTCCATGAAAGCACTGCCCCTGAATGACTGAATCAATCGCAATATGGCTCAATCAATTTTACTCGTATAACATTTTGTTCATCACATTTTTTTCCATTGTTCAAAATAATTAAATAGTGTTCTAAACGACTTTAAGCGCAATTTATGCAAAACCCAATTAGGTTACAGAGTTTAGTCATTTGAGGGACGTGGTTGGAAAAACAAGGACACGATTCAAACATTTCTTATTATATAACTTTGATATTAGTTTTCTCATTAAGGAACACTAAGTAAGTGCCAACAAAAATGTATGAAGATTCAAGGAAGATTCCTAAAATATTGCTTCCAATTTAATTAATGTTTTTTGATTTAAGAAATATAATAAAATATAAAAGGATATTAATTTATAATATCGGAAATACTTATATATGGCGCTTTTTATTGCGTTATGTAGTTTTATTAAAAAAAAAAATTGCAGGCATACATTATTTTTACTTAGAAAAAGGATAAATTTATTCAATGTAGTATTTCAGCACGCCTAATGAATTTTTTCATAAAAATATAGAAATGATACCTATTTTGTATTCCTAGACTTAAAAATCGTGTTAAAATACATACACATAGGCAGGGCTTTTTTTTAAAAAAAAAGGTGCCGGAACGCACTTCATGTCAAGCTTTTTAATAAAAAAAAAAAATATTCAAATGTAACTTAAATGAAATTAAAAGGAGCTAAGCCACGCTTTCATTTTAACAAATTATTATTATAATTACTTAAGCGCAAGTATTTTTTTCGTTTAATTGATTTTAAAATAAAACCGTGAAAAAGGGTGCCGGAACGCGTTCCACCGCGTAAAATGGAAAAAAAAGCCCTGCACATAGGTATTTTGAAGAATTTCGTAGTAAAACTTTATTCTTATCTATAAATTTAGAATTCTACACTGTCGAGGGAAAACATTTTTCTATTGCATTATTATTTCCATCAAATTTATGGATAGTTAAAACGTCTGTAAGTTAAGTAATGATAGTTCAATATTGTCTTTATTTCTCATAATCTAAATCTATTTTTATACTGATGTACGATGATGTCGGATTGTTGAATATGTGAGAAAGTAAAGGAGACCAGCTCTGATCACAATGTAGATATGGGACAACTTTGAATTTAATTACGACCTCGTATCAACTTATATCTACATACATTTAGATCGGAGCCCAAGTAAAGGTTGCCATGAACCGATGAGCCAAATGTTACCTACTAGTGGAGATGCCTGAAGGTAAGCTGTACTGTGATAATATAGTTCTCAAAGTACATTTGTTCAGTACATTATAATTAGTTTGTAAAAGTTTATACTAATAACAACAATATTTTGTAAATAGTCGTGAAAGCAAGAAAAGTTAGGTTTACCTACATGAGGATTATGTTGTTACCTTCATTATGTAATCTTCAGTAATGGATTTCGCTCTATACAATAAATGTGTTTAGATAATTTTTCAAAGTATATAAATTAAAAATCAAGTGTGTTTGTGCGGTGGTTCTTTAACCGCAGCTTAACCAATGTTGTTACAAAACTTTCCTTGTGTAAATACAGCTTTAGGGTGTTATTACATACGCGTGATAGACGTCGGTCGATGAGAGGGGAGGGGAAAGCGGGTGTCGCAGCGGGATCACTCGAGACACGAGACCCATCAATCAACCATCGATCGACGTTGATTTCGTTGGTCAAGCTTATCTAATAACACCCTTAGCATTCTCTTTCCTTTAGTACTTACTAAAATATATGTAGTACGAGAAATAATTTCTTAAATCTAAAACAATTTAATACGTATTAAAAATAATATTTTGTAATTCATTTGGAGATTGTGAAAAAAATATGCAATGATTTGAGATTTTTATATCTTTTATTGAAGCTAAGAGTAAAAGATAGTTTGTAAAAGTAAATTTGTAAAATTATTATTGTAAATTAGAATTAAGTTATGAAAAATATAATACATCTGAAAATAAATGTTGTTTCTATATTTTAAACTACCATACTAATATTACCCCTTATTTCGAAATTTAAATGTCACCGTTTCGCAAGTTTTCAAAATAGAACATTGACTTGTTAGTAATTCGGAAAAGAAAATGATTCAAGGACCAAAGAATAAATTACAAAGACGCTTTAAAAAAAAAACAACTCATCCTCACAATCAAAGGAAAGGTATCTTTAGAAAAAAATATATGGAGTAAATGCTGTGCGGAGTTCCTACTCTGAGCTAGGACCGGTGGGAGACGTTCTCAGGGTAGGTACCTCAAGAGAAATCCTTGTACCCAGATTGTACCTCACCAGCATCTCTGGTGCATAGGGAACTGAATTGATAAGTGCAGTGAATTTGTATATCAATATTTATAATAATCAGGCAAAAGCTAACTACTTAATAAATTAAAAAACATTTCTGTCTATGTTAGCAAGCTTGCTTTCCGAATGTTGTATGTAATTGCTCTACAATAAGTGGTACAAAAATAGCATAAAATCGTGCAAAATTATTATAAACATTTTTTGGTCTTAAAAAAATGTTAATCAGCAGACTCATTGTTACGTTATAACTATTGATTTATAGTTAACCTATTTTCAAATATATGTAACATTTTATATTGTTTATTAGACACTGTAAAATAATTAAAATTACAGTTACTTTATAATGTTATTAGCGCCAATTATTCCAATATTTTACAACATGCCCCATTTTATAACTAAATTTAATGTGGTAAAGTTGGCTATTGTCTGAAAGAGTGACAAAGTCTTGACATTTTTATTTTTTGTCACTGTTATTACGTGAATTATTACCTGATGTGCGGTGTCTGCTATAACTAAATTAAATGAAAATTATAATTGTTTTCGTCAAAACTATAAAAGTGTTGGTTGATTGGCATAATTTAAAAAAAGAATTTATTGCGGACCAATCGTAACTAACTTCTCTCTAATTTCTAGCGATTTTTATTGGTTGTTGGTTTTTATTGCACATGAAGATAGTTGAGAAATTTCAGTTATACCAACAATTACGGGGCAAAAAGTGAAATAATTTCATTTGTGAGTCTGTCAAAATTTGTCAACTGTCTGAAATGTTTTTCTGTTCGCAGTTCGAACGGTAGTGCTAATTGAAATGCCTCGATTACGGAAATTGTTTACCAGATAATAAGTAGTTATCGTGATTAGCTAATTTTTTAAAATTGTTACCGTAATAAAGTATGTCGTGATGGCCACCGTGGAATTTATTAAAATCAGAGTTTCCATTGCATTGGCTCGTCTGGAATAACTCTTACGACGAGCTGCGGGAAGAAATAGCGAAGAAAGTGGTAAGATACGTCTTTATTTCTGAACGTAATGCTAAATTCCCCCTTAGATTTGTCATCAGGTAAATATGTTTTCAGGGACTTTCATTAGACGTTTAGACAGCTGCCCTCTCACCTTGTATGAAGAATATTGGTTGCCGCAATAATGTTCCGGTGTAGTCGTATTTCTTTTTTTACAGTGCCATCTCTGTCTCTGTTGGGATATCAGTAATATCTGAGTTACAGAAATATTAATTTTTTATTTTCATAGCCAATTATATAAAGCTGTTATTATACCTAGTTCTTCTTAACATCACACATTATTGTGCAAGAATATCAATTACTTTCCAAAAGGAACATCTATGAACAAAAAAATTTGGCTTAAAATATGATAAAATATAATCAATAACTTCACAAATATTGGATCAACATTTAAATGCAAAAATATTGACACAACACTGTTGACAAACGTTTACGTGACAGTTTACGTCAGAGCTACGGGACATGGGCCTGACTTGAGAAGATATTTGATATTTTATTAATTGCCTTTCATAAGATACAAGCTTATATTTACATTAAATTTGCCTAGATTCACGGGAACTGGCAGCCAATCGCTTGGCTTGGAGGCAGTTTGTGGAATCCATACACTCCACATTGGGAGCAGAAATGGGTTGATGATGATGATGATGTGCTACAGAGATTGCTTGGAATTTTGGGATCCGCATATACATTATATAAAGAGTAGCGGACGAATGTAATAAAGTTAGTGTAGAAAATAAAGAAATTCAGTTTTAGCAATTTTTTTATATGCCTATGCAATATGTAGAAGTACTATAATTTCTAAAATACACTGGAGATAATTAGACATGTTATTTTTTTACAAGATGGGATATTGTTACACCTCTCATTGCCTCTGTATTAGTGTATTGTCTCACACACTCGTATTGTTTGTCATCTTTCAACATATCCTCAGCATTACGTAGAATTTCTATTCTGCTCACACACTAAAAATACAAAATGAACAGACTAAATGTCACAGTATACTAAACTTGTATACAAAAATATGTTCTTGTGTGTTGTGTAACATCTTGTGACATAAACAAATCATCATCATCATAAAACTTGTTACTTCTCTGCTATTCTATTAGATCTATCTACAACCTCTTCACTACCATAATAAACATACTACACATGTGTGTACCATAAGAACACTACCCTATTAAATACATCCTAATAATTTGCAAAAAATCATAAGTTCATCGTCTACAAAATAAATCACTATTTAAGATCTGCTAACAACTTCCACAAACGATGAACTTCATTGTTATAATCATCGTCGAATACACATTCTATAATACAGCTGACATATTTACTAGTGGTGATCGACTATTAAACATACTCTCATTATATAATATACACACCTAACACACCTCACAACACTTTATCCTATACCTAATGTTCAAGGTCAATACACAACAAACAATTATATCATTAGCTGTCTTAATTAATCACTCAACTTATGTAATTATACATCCCACTGAAATGAGTAATAGTGTATATGTCAATTAACTCTACTGTGTGCATACATTTACTCTCTAGCTATCCTGCTATTGACAATCGTTGTACAAGAATAACGCACTCCTGTCTAGATCTGCTCTACATATTGTCAAAGTCAGCGAATCATCACCTACCTGTAGAGAGACCACACCAAAGTGTAGCGTGTCTGATAGTTAATATATAACCAGTCTCCCAGTGTATAGAAATGTCTAGACTTATTCGCTCTTCCTTGGTTCAATAACACTCTATAGATATTATAACAGATCATATCTTCCTTAGCTCCTACTTTTGTTCATGAGTACGTCTACCAAGATAATAATGAACATAAACTAAATCGTTCAGACTATGCACGATCATGCCCTAGTCAGATTTGTCCGTGCGAGTAGTGAATGTGGTAGATATTCATTCTAGAATAGATAAGTAGCATTTCTTTATTTGTGTGTGAGATATAAGCGGAGATTACAATTGCCATTGTCGTACACATGATTATCTGTACTAAGTCAGTGTGATTCTTATATTAGTTTCTTTGATACGAACTCTGAAGTAGCCCCTGCGTAGACTTCCTTAGATAGCAGAATGTATCTACCGCTAATTCCTGTCGCTATATCTCTCTCTAGCCATTCAAGAAAAAGCACGTAGAACATATGCACTCCACAACTCTGTGCTTGTATTGTGAATAAATCCTTACTAATGCCTACACTCACCACTCTTGACGCGGCTGCTATACTTAAGTGAGTACACATGAGTTGTCTCATCAGCAAATATATAATGTTATTCAAAAAATTTATTTATTTGTCATGCACTACTACAAATAGTATAACAGATATAGATAATTCCTGAGATGTAGTGTCTTTAGCCCCACATTAGTTGAAGGTATAGAACACAAAGATAAAACGTTATAATATATGATAAGACACTCTTCATCAGTTCATACTTCCTAAATATATATTGGTATCTAATATTAATATATGATCACAAGAGAAATGAAGAAAATATATAGATTACTTATGGTCCCTCATTCATTCACATAGATTCTCTCTTTCGTCTAGTGTAATGTGCGTAGAGTACTCCATCAATGGCGCTCTTTTGTTAAGTTAGAATAGTTATGTCTACGCAATTTGTGCTCACAATAATAGTAGTATACCTATAATATCACTTTAACAATCGATCTCAAGTCCTTAGCATATATCATATTATGATATATCTGATTAATAACATACTAATATAAAAACAATACTAGATCAAGATCCTTATTAGACTTGATGAAATATCTGTGTTGTTGTGTGTTCTTCATAACTCATCTCTGTATCTCGTATAGTGTTAGTGACATGATTTTCGCAATGGAAACTCGTCTTATCAATTCACTCCATCTCTCCCTCAACATGATATAGAGAGTGCAGAACTCAAATAACATCAATACCGCCATGAATACCCACCCTGGCCGGAGCACGCTGTGCCCTTCCCATATAAGGGCTCATGTTCACGCTCATTGCTCACCGGCGCACGCCCCCATCCTGCCCGCATCGCACACGCGCAGGGCCGCCCGTTCCGATCGCACTCTCGGTCAGCTCAACGGCCGCGACATGTGTCCCCAAGTCCATTTTACTATTTCTGACGGACCATTTATTAGGGCTCGCCTACTTTTAGCGCTGCGCGCTCTTTCCATTCTCGAGACTAGGAATCGTTTTTTTATTGAAATGGGGCGTCTATTAACGATTACTGTATTCCAGGTTCGTTTTTTGTTATCTCGACTTAAAAATTAACCACTGTATACATTTTAAGAGTTCGTTCAATTTAATAAATGTATTTATACGTCAGAAAAGAAAATACATTGAATTCATTCTTTTACCAATGTCCCAAGATAGAAGATTATATCTTTCATTTCTCCAATGATATTTTCTAGAATTACTGTTTCTTCTGCCGGCTAAAAATACATAGTTGAAAAAAAAAAAAATCTGGTATTTATTTATGACTATTTTAATGTAGCCTTAAAATTAAAAAGGTTTGGATATATTATGAGACGATTAATAAAACAAGAACATAGAGTAAAATCCGTCACATTTGTGACAAAGTAAATGTTGCACATCAACAAGATACAATTTGTGTCTTTATTAAAGTAAGTAAATGTTAAGAAGTTGGGCTGGCGTAGTTAGTGTGGCTTCCTCCAGTATGTGGGAGCTGGGTGGCACTAGCCACTAGCCACTAGAGGCGGTGACAGGTGCCAACGCTGCCAGCCACGGTACGACCTTTACTGGCTTCCTCCCACCACCGGCTCACCCTGTGCCGGACCATAATTAGGATACTCTAATCTTCAGTCAGACCTGCCTGACCTACCTCCTAAAATCCTATTACTCTAATAACACACTAAATGGATGTATTCTAATGTTGCCAATAATCATTATTCTTTTTGCTAAGTAGATATTATGAGAGAACTTTTACTCTGTAATTGACTGAATTATTTTTTTCCCACAACATGAAATATGAATAATTGTGCAAGATTTGTATTCATTAAGAAGAAGCCCTTACAAGTTTTAGTGTATAATCCATTTATGGTTTCAGAATTTTAGAAAGGTAAATAATTAGGATATTGGTACTTTCAGTAAATTTAAATGATTAATTTGACTTACTATATCGATTTCAGCATGATTTGGAGAAGTTAGACCCCCGCGGGCGCACTCCGCTGGTGCTGGCCGTGACTCTCGGCCTGACGGCCGTGACCCGCCTGCTGCTGGACGGGGGAGCCAATGTCAACTGCGAGAACCGGGAAGGCTGGTCGGGTGAGTCATCTCTTCTGTACCTACACCCCTCGCATGACTCGGAGAAGTTTGATCTCAAGTCAGCGATACCTTGGACTGGCACTGAAGCATAGATTGCCTCATGTAATAAACAATCAAGATACACTGCAGTCGGTGAACTGATTGTAGTAGTAGTATGATGTAACCCCCCAACGTGTTCCTCACCTGTTGGTGCATTGTCCCCTTTTCAGCTTCAGTTGTCATAAATGTGCTATATTCAGCTACAGAGTGCGTGGTCAGCCCGGGTACTGGAATGTCTGTATTCCAGTGGTGCAGGAGGCCGTGTCCACGGGCGACCCCGAGCTGGTGGCGCTGATGGTGGGACGGCGCGACACACACCGCCAGACGGCGCGCGCGCTGGCCGTGCCGCTCCTCCTGGCCCGCCTGCACACGGCGCCCGACTTCTACGTCGAGATGAAGTGGGAGTTCACCAGCTGGAGTGAGTACAACGAGAACAATCGCTCCTCAAGTTACTCAATCTAATTTTATATTGTTGATGAAGAAACAACCCCGCTTAAGCGACACAGTTCAAAATTAACTTTTGAGACATCGAAGAGAATTATCAATTTGGTGGCGTCTCGCTATTGTGCTGAAAAGTGGCTGGGAATATTCTAGTGCATTCATTGCGTACGTCTTATTCAGTAGCCTAATAATTCGAGTGAGCAAGATGCCCCCTAGTTGGCCAAATATTCTGTTCAAAGTGTAAAGTTCGCTTTTGTAATGTGCTTATAACTATAATAATTTCACATATTCTTAAGAGTAGTTTGCCTTACTAGTTAATTTGTAGTTAGGTGACAATAGTGCATAATGTTGCAGTGCCCCTGGTGTCGCGGATGTGCCCCCACGACACGTATCGCGTGTACAAGCGCGGAGCCAGTGTGAGGATCGACACCACGCTGCTGGGCTTCGAGGACTCGCAGTGGCAGCGAGGAGACAGGACGTACATCTTCAAGGGACAAGGTACACAACTTGCCTTTTCACAAGCCCTCTGTTGTCAACATGGCCCGTTCAGCAGATTCATCCTGTTTGTATGTGGCAGGTAACTCGGCGAGCATGATGGAGCTGGACCACGACAGCCGACAGGTGTGGACGGAGCGCCTGCCCCCCTCCCCCGCGCCCCCCGCTGCCAGCGCTCCCTCCCCACGCCAGGTGGAGCACCGTCTCACGGCGCCCATCTCCACCAACTACATAGATACGGAGAAGATCAGCTTTGAGAGGTAGAGAAGCATTGCTATGTTAAATCTTATACTGTCGTAAAGCCGATGTTAAATCTTATACTGTGGATTTGAACATAGTACAGAATGTATATTTTGTATTACATTAAAATTAGTGGCGTCTTGGGAACTATATATCTCATTCAGAGCAGAAGCAAAAATTTATGTTTGTGACTTTGTCATGAACTTACATTTTCTGCGTTACAAATGCACATTGGGAAAAGAAGACATTAAAAGAATTAATTTTTATTAACATTTAAAAAAAATCTAAAATCATGCAAAATTGTTAGATTTTTGTTCCAGGATGCTCTTTTTTGTGGTGTATTCCAAAAAAGTTGTAGAAATGAAATGACTAGGAGAAATGTTTGTTCAGAAACAAGAGCGGCATCTGGGGCTGGCGCTCGGACAAGGCGGAGAGCGTGGGCGGCTGGGCGTGCAAGGTGTTCGGCGCGTCCAACGTGGAGCTGGTGACGCGCACTGCGCACCGCAGAGCACCACTGGCGCAGGGCGACAAGGCGCGCGCCCGCGGCCCGCGCACGCCGCTGCACTCGCTGCTCGGCATCGCCGACACGCAGGACCAGGCCGTGGAGCCCGAAGACCAAGTATGTATCCCTCACTATGCCGAGGAAAGCATTTTACTCATTAATGGTTTTTATTTTGAATTTAGTTTTTATTTTCACTCTGCTCCAGTCCACTCTACCTGATATGTTATTGTTCTTCCGGAACTCTTCCACATAAAAACGTTATCTTATTGTTATCTCACAAAGAAAATAATAAAATAGTCTTCATGGCAACACTACTTTTGATTTATTTTCATTAAAAGCGGATTATTATCATTTACTTTTCTTTTGATGTTTTTGCATGCTTACATTATTCAGAATCGGGTATGTTTTTATTTTTCACGTTTTATATTGTTTTTCCTTTCCTTCCCCTCGTACATTTTGCAATGTACGCCTTTTAAAATACTTAATAATGGTGTTCGTTACTGCATCCACATTGTTCTGTAATGGTAAACGCGTTGGGCTGCAATGTAAGAGTTTGTGGGTTGGATTCCCATGGGGGTCAACTCGAAATATTGATTTGAAAATGTGATTCTTCACATTAATATTTCACCTTGGACTGGCGCGAAGCATAATACTAATCATTTTACCTGTGGAGGTATTACACAGGTAATAAATTGATTAAAACACACTGCACTCGTGTAACCTTTGCATATGAATAAATAATTGGGTTAAAGTTTAGTATATGTTTGAATGTTTGGCTGTCAATTGAACGACTGAATGACTGTTTTAATTTTAAATGGTTTTAAAAGGTTTTTATTATTCACATAGCTGCAGGGCGGGGACATAAATTGATTTATGTGAAGCATTCCCCTGATACTTAACTATTAAATCACACTCGTTAGTCGTCATTTCATGGTGAATTAGTATTTTATAGATTTGATTTTTTTCTCAAGTTATCATACAATCATATTTGATGTTATATTTAACAAGATATTTAACGTGACGAAACTGTCACTCGCTGTATGCTTTAAGGACTGTTGTATAAATATATGCAATGAAAAAAAATGAATAAGATGTGGGGAAGTTTAGTGTGCTTGTCTGTTTGGTCTGTTTGGTCTGTTTGATTGAAGCGAGAATGACTGTTTTGTTGCAGCAAGAATTCTTCTCGTGTTGGGACTGACCGAGAACAACAGTCTTTAAAACAGCCGAGGTGACAGTACTTCAGCGGGCAGGAGCTGCAGGGGGTCGTCACGGACATCGGGCGCGGCCATAAGATCGGGAGCTGACCACCCGCATACAGAAATTCCGCGCAACCCTGTGGCTGTGTGAGTCCTATCCCCTGCAGGTAACTTTTACTATTATTGTTATTTTACATCATTAAGAGCATACACCACCACGTGACTCCCTTACAAACGTATTCCTCGATTTTCTCCCTGAAATTCAACATAAGAGATATGATTTTTTCTCACATTTTAGTTATCGACCAGATGCGTGTTTGTATCGTCTTATTATTTAAAGAATGTATATTTCTCCTCTAACAAATAAAATATTTAAAAAATACGTAGTTGATTATGCTCTTTATAGCACTGTTTTTTGTATAAATATACCTCAAGGGCGTTTTAAACATTGAAATTTAATTTAATCAAAAAAAAAAAATTGTTCAATTTTTTATAGTTTGGTTTATGTGTTTTCCAGGTGCCGGCCGAGTACCTTTGTTCCACGTTTCTGGGTATTTTATGCCGTGTTTGTGGGCTTTGTGTGACAATTGTTTCGCCTTGTTAGGGCATTATCAAACTGAATATATTAAATTTCGTGGATAAGCTTTGAAAAATCAGTAAAGTTGTCCAGGACTGAAAAGGGGCTCAATAGTCTTTAAAACAGCCTAGGTGACAGTTTGACAATGCCCTAACAAGGCATAGATAGCCCTAGGTTTCATAATGATAAACAATTGTCACATTATAAATTAAATGTAAAAAATAGAACCAAAACATCTAGTTTGATTTAAATATATTATAATATGGAGTTCTACTATAAAGTAAAAAGTCATTCAACTCTTTCAAATACTCTGAAGCGGCATCATACATTGCTTTGTACATTAGCCAACAGAGTTTGTATTCCACCCTTTGTGTTTAGTGGAGTGATGTCCGGTGTATTGTCCCACCAGTGTAACAGGCCCTGAATACTCCCAGTTCTCCTTGCAGCTCCAGGAACAGATAATGCCCATCTTGGACCTAATGGCCTCCATGTCGTCCCCCCATTTCGCTAAACTCAAAGACTTCATACAGATGCAGCTTCCTTCCCGGCTTCCCCAGTCAAAATTGGTATGTTTTATAACTTTCTTTTTATATTTTTTATTTTTATAACACATTTTTAAAAACTTTTGGTGGGAGTTTCATTATTCGCCTTCCTTATAATGTACAAAACTTGTAATATTTACTTCAAAGGGGTTTATGGCTAAATAAAAGAAACATCTCCGCATCAGCCTGAAGAAAATCACAAAAATGAACTATTGATAGACATTATTATGATATAAACACAATGTGGCTCCAAATTACAAAAATAGTTATGATAATAACTAATAAACAGACATTTTCATTTGGTTAAACGCAATGAAATTAGACTGTTGTTTTTTTTGCAGAGATACCTTTGTTCCACGTGCTGAATGCTCGCATGGATGTGTATCTTCGGGGTGTGAACATCTATGGAGCGGACACACCCGTAGAGGACGAGGTGTTCCAGGTGCCGGCCGAGTACCGCCTGCAAGGTGTGTATCTTGTACCAAGTAGTGTGTCTCGCACCAGACCGCCAGGCGCGCCTCACAGAGGACGAGGAGGTCGAGTACCGCCTGCAAGGTGTGTACCTTGCACTATGCAGTGTGTGAACTAACTACTGACGTATTTGACTGTTCCACAGGTGATGAGGACAGGAGACAGCACACGTTTGAGGATGAAGATGACCTCTTGCAGTACGCCATCCAGCAGAGTCTCATCGACGCCGGTAGTGAAAAGGATGAGGTAAAATACTTGCAGAAATCATTATTGTATCAGTGTCAAACATCCATTTGGACCTCGCAAACTTTATACTTCTTTACATATTTTTAATTAAGGAACTATGTAGAAATTAACAACAAACTGAAGTAGGGGTCTTACCATGTAGACTAAAATGACGAGAATATTATGTGCGCAAGAGATTATCTGGTACGTGATACAAACTTCAAGGTTCAAACTTGCAACCAAAACTGCCAAAACAAAGCCAGTTGTTTTGCTGCTATGGTCAGAGGATGTAGTCATTCATTTGTGTAACCAGATTAATTTTAATCTATGATGTTAGTCTGATGCCTTTTACAATTTGGCTGATGCTATTTACAATCAAACCTGTTGAAACAAAGTCAAGGACTGTATGTCTCATTTTTAAATGTAGATAGAATAATTGTTATACTAATAGTTTTTCTTCTATTGTTGGACTATTACAGGTGGATATCTGGGAGGCCCTGAAAGCTCAGCGGCCATCTACGCCCAACATCCTGGGGGACGAAGATCGCCAACTGCAAAGGTACGTATACCGCCCTGACTGTCCTCTCTACAGGGTTCTGATCATCAATGTACCCACATGTAGATACAAGTCGATACGAGGTCGATGCATGCATTTATTTTATAATTTTTTGTAAAATTTTTAAGATAAATGCTGCCGTCCTACGACTAAAAGGCTGTTACGTGAAAAGGACTTCTTTTTCTCGAAATGCAAAAAAGTTAGAAGCTATGAAAGCTTACAATTTTGTTGTTGTTGGAAATAAACTAACAAAAAACAATAACAGTTCTAAAAAATACTGTAAATCTGCACAGCCTTTACTTAAAGAAATTTTGTTCAAAGTGACAATTACGTTACACCGGCCTTTTATACATTACAATGCTTATCTTGACATGTAGATATATTGGCGTTGGAAGTTCAGGGTTACTGGTCTAGCCATTGTAGCGCGTGTTGCAGGGAGCGGCGCTCATCCACGCCCGGGCTGGGGGGGGCGCCATTCCGCGGGGCCCCCTCCCCCACGCCCTCCGCCTACCTGCAGGTCCGCGCCTACCTGACCACGGGCCGCCGCCTTCCGCGAGCTTCCCCTGTCCTCAAGTAGTCCCCTAACCTGTCCCACCCCTGCTGGAACTCCTATTAACCTGGGACCCTGTGCCGGACTGAAAGTCGTATTCGACACTTCGGAATGGCGAGTGATATACAATATGTCGATATGTCGTATGCAATTTCCACTCCAGCATGGGTCCGTGAGCCCTTATTCTCCGTAAAAGATTTCGCATTTGTGACACTATGCGATAAATATGTTGCATTTTTGAAGTTAAGCAATAAGAAATTCCTCAATAGAATACTGATTAGTGGCGTCCTAAATGCAAAGTCTTTTGTAGAGAATAGAATCCTGATTAATCGGTTAGTCACACTACTAGTACCTTAGCTTTGCCCTTGCCACTAGCCACTACCGTACTGAGCTTCTCCGCAGTTTTATCTCAGATGATACCGCATCAACTTATTTGAATTTTGTTGCTTAAAGTGTTCTAGTGTATTTTTAAATAAATTATTTTCCTGACCCTATCAAGGTTTTAAAAGAATAACCACTATTCAAGCGTATTTCAAACAGCCATGTTGACCTATATTTCTTTGCAGGAAGAGTTCCGTAAGTTGGTTTCCCTTACTGCTCAGTGATTCTGAGATTTGCCATTACAGTAACCAACCTGTTAACATCCTTTGTGTAACTTTTAACTTATGTCACTACTGAAATAATCAGTGCTAAAATGTCATTTATAAAGATGAATTAATTGAACCTTTTTTGGCGTCTAAACATCACTTAATAATATTTGTTGAGATTATCTACTGACATTTCTTGGTGGAATTGCATTTTAATAAATAAAACACCTTTTTAGTTAGACCACTTATATATTTTTTACTTAATAATATGGTGTTATACAAGATCAGTAAGCCGTATACCTTAATATCCCTCGATAATGTACCCATACAAGAAGTGTAATTAATATTGAGACGCTAAAAAGGGTTGGATTCATTTGCTAATTATTGCTTCAATATTGCCTTTATAATAATGAGTAAAGTGTGACTGATTTAGAAAGAATATTTCTTTAGCTCCGTGGGTTTATTTGTCCTCGGGAATACTACTGACATTCTCTCTCTCTCGAGTTCATCCTTCATGTTTGTGTGTGGTGGTCACTCCTAACTCCGGGCACAGCTCGTATATGGACGGTCTCCCTCCACCCGGGACAGTGCAGGCTCGGCAGGCACTGGCACGCGACCTCGGACACCTCGGAGACGGAGACCCTAGCTCCAAGGAAATGTTATTTGCAAATCTGTCACATAGTTGTTCTTATTGTTCTGTATTTTGTAATATGTAGCACTATGTTGGCTTGTTAAATCGCAGTAAAAGCAAAAACACTCTGGGTTCAACTAGACCAAGAGGGCCCATGGCTATTGGCAATATGTTTGCTCTTACTGCGGTTTAGGTTCAGTATGCACCCGGAGTGTGGTAATGTAAGCTAGTCCCCTGTACCGCTAGGGCCATCCAGGCCAGCCTGGAGAGCTGGCGCGGCGGGGCGGGCCCGTCAGGCGCCGAGGAGGGCGGCGAGGGCGAGCAGGAGGAGGAGGACGGGGAGGACGCGGACCTGCGGCGCGCGCTGCTGGCGAGCCGGCGCGAGGAGCAGGAGCGCCTGCTGGAGGACGCGCAGCTGGCCGCCGCGCTCGACCTCTCCCTCCTGGACAAGTGAGCGGACACAGCCAGCCAATGTCCAGTTGTACATTCCCCCGAATAGATAGCGACATCCTCTAATTGAAAACCGTTTTCACTGTGCTAAATACGAGGGTCATCTAGAAAGTCAGGTTACACGGCATTTATGTAGGATCGAAAAATACTCGTATTTAATTGAAATTTACAGGATACTTCACAAATATTATATTAAACTATTTTCAAGATAATCGCTGCCAAGATTGTGACATTTCTGTAGTCGAGGCATCAGCTTCTGTATGGCAGTTGCATAGACATCCGCCGCCAGATTTCCAACCTCCTGGTCGCTCCACCCATAAACTTCTTTATTTCTGAGCACGTATCTCGCACTGGGTAGTGGGTGATATCTCCATATTTATTGTGACTGAACAAAATGGATGACAAACGAATATTTTCCTCTGCTTTTGGAGCCCTTTTCTGAATGACCCTGGTATATTTTTAAGAAAAATCAGAGTATGTTTGGAAATATAAAAGTAAATTCTTCTATCCGTGCTGAACGTTGGTGGATACCAAAACTTTTTTTATAAAATTAATTAGTTTTATGAGGAAAGTGCAACATTTTACACATTGATTAGTGCATCATTGTAAAAAAATTGTTTTCTTCGGTAATCGATGCAAAATTATACAAATGATTGGGAGGTGGTTTATCATGAGCCCTGCAAGTTGTTGCTTGACTTCCTTCAGCCTCCGTATGTCAAGTAAAGGTGAAATACAATTCTATAAAAAATATAATAAAAGTTCAATACAATAAATAGTTTATCATTTGCAAGAAATTAAATATCTACATTTATTCAAGTTTTGACTGAACAAATATCTACGTACTTCTATAAAATCTGATTTATTGTTTCAATATAAAATTTTTTTAGCACCTTATATTGTGTGTTAAAATGGAGAATATCTGGATGTTTTGTTTGTTTCTCTCAGTAGATTTTCTATTGTGAAAATGTAAGATAATTCTGTCTAATGTAATGTGAAATCTACCTCCTTCCAGCTAAAGTACCCCAGACGGTGGCTTAATATTAAGTAAATAGTTCAATCTATTTTATTATACGCAACATTTTATATTCAAATGAATTTACTGGATTTAGACCTAATAGCACACAGGTTTAACAAATTACATATATGTTTATATAATAACTCTTCTAGGAACAAATGATCATTTTAAATTTATATTTTATTGAATGCGTATTCTTATCTATTTTGATATTGTGTGATATTTTGATAAAGACAATTATTATCGTCTTAGTTTTCATTATGAATTTGTAAAAAAAGATTGCGTGTTTTTTTAAAAGCCCATTCCGCAACTTAGTGAATTGCCCCACCTGTGTCCTTCTGTGCCTAAACCACAAAGTTTGTTTACATAAAAAAATTCTATATCAAATCCATCATTTAGCTTTCAACAATTGCGATTTTAAGCAGTACCAATTTTTCTATAGTGTTAATGATATTTTAGAAAAAGATAGTTACAAAATGAAATGATATCTGTAGTATGTGAACAAATGATACCGTGGCGGAATGGGTTAAATTATCCCTGGCTTAACTGAATTGGTTATTTTAACATTTCATCAGCTGCGTTCCTCGTTAACAGAACAGGTTAATCAACTTGAAAACTTTTGTACGAGCTCATTTATTTTATGTTAAACTTATTAGTTTTGTGACTACTTATCTAATGAAAGACTCGAGTATTATTGATTTCAGTATTGTAATTAGCGTTTTTTACCTAATATTTTAAAAAGTCCAAGAGTTTGGATTGAGCTTACATCCGAATATAGAAATACTTAAATATATCTCCACTATTCTCTACAGAAACCCAGGAATATGAATTCATTATTAGCTAAAATGATTGTTGTTACAACTGACATTTACAATTTATATATTTCTCAAAGTATTGAGATATACTAATATTTAATGTGCTTTATACGTTATTTTGTTTTTTCCAGTTCTCATCTTAATGGTGATTTGTACAAGTTTTTATGTAATTAAGATACAAACTTAATAAAATTGTATTTTATATTATACATTTTGTAGATTACAAGATTATAATCTTTACTAATTACCATCCATTATGAGAATATCTGGCAAACTGTTACTAATCTTCCATTACTTGTATATTGTGATTATATTATTGAAATTTCTTTACGAGTTACGTTTTGAAATAATTTTATTGAACTGATTATAAATTCAGCTATTAGGATATTCTACGCAACGGTTCTATTCAGTATTGATTATTTATTTGATTGAAAGTGTAAATACAAATGATAAAATTGTAATAATATTGGAATAAGTTGGTAAGATCTGTGTAAATTGCTTGTACAAGAACTGTCCCGAATCGGCAGAGTATTTTTGATACCCAGAATCCCGTTTCCTCGCCCGGCCTCGTGATGTTCTGGGAATAGAGTACGGGTTAAACATTTGACTGTAAACTATAATAGAGTAATATTATTCTGTCCACAGAGCCGAGGACAACTTGGATTTGTATATCTGTTACACCTTGTACATTATTTATATTGAATAAATTATTATAATGATATTTCAACTTTGGGTTTTATTTCTCCGACTTGGAAATTATTTTACCAGTATTTTTTCAGTTTCAGTTTACCTGAAGTATTAAACTAACAACTCGTGAATGATTTCTGACAGATATTACTTGCTGAAGACTGACGGATGTATTTACTGAATGAATGTAAAAACAGTTAGTTTTTCACTTTCATATTTTCACACCTTTCTTTCACTTACCTTTTAGAATGATCATGTTTTTTTTACTCCCTGAAACTTTAACCGAGTTTTAGTGAATACCCAAGTTTCACGAATGACACAATGGTGCAAAACTAACAAATTGCCATATTTCACTCTTCATTAAATTCATATAAAAACATAATTTCTTCCGTCTGGTTTTTCATTTATTTGCTTTATTTTGTCACAGTTTTGCATTAAAGTGCGAGTTCTTATACCACTTTACCAGAGTAATCTCAGAGATTTTATCATAATGGAATATATAATACTTGGTCAAAGATGTAGAACTAATAGCCATATTCAGCTTAGTAACGGTTCTAAGTTAGCTGCAAAACTTAATCAAATAATATTTAAACCATTTTTATCGATAACTTACAACGAATCTTGTTTTTGTCAAAATTTCATTAAATTGATTTCACATAAGCTTAAATTTAAGAAAAATAAATGATTTTTTTAAAACAGGATTGCTGGTTCAAATTAAAGCCCCGTTTCATGTATTTTTAAAGTTTATCGGGTCAAAATATTCTTCGTTCCTTTCCTTGATCCTTATCCTCCATTTTGTAAGTATTGGGAGGGTCCCGCTTCCTTCTTGCATAGCGCGGGCTTAAACTGTGCACATGTGGACTATGTAGGTGAACTTGTGGGAACAAGAAGAAGGAAGTAAAGAAACGTTTGAGTTCATATAATTTACTAAAATATTTTAATTTGGGGGCTGTTTTCAAATGGTCAGAAATAACTGTGCCAGAGAGCAGGAAACAAGTTGTGCTGGAGTGGGATTCGAACCTAGAAATTCCATTCTGTAGTCAGCGAGTCTACCACTATAGTCTATTAAATATAGCTTATTAAAATCACACTTTGTCATGGCAGAATTTCTATGAATCAAGTCTGATATAGCTTGATATTTTATTTTTATTGTATTAAATCATTTATTAAAGTATTAAATCATATTGAGTGAATTGTAGTAATTTTAGTTTTCCTGGAACAGGGTTTCTCAGTGAGGAATAAACATAAACAATATATTAATTTGTATACCTAGATGAAATGAATGAGATAAATAAGTAGTTATTTACAATTTTGCGAGCCATTAATACAATTTGGATTACAAGTAGTTAAGATAAGAGTTGCTGGCGGATTGGATACAGATTGTAATCTGTGATCGTATCGGCCATGACCTAATTATTAGATTATCTAGCACCAGATGTACGCAGTTCAGGTTATCATTTCTCTATATCTGCCAGTGTAATAAAATCATTACAGGCAAATTATGAGAATAATAAATACGTTAATCTTCTCCCTAATTAACCCATTTCAATAATTAAATTTCATACATTCAAATTAAAATATCCCAGTATTATTACGCTTCGTTGGTACAGGGAACAGGGAAATATAGGAGAAATTCTAGTTCTATGTTACAGTCATTCACCGATTACATCATTTTCATGTTTCGTAGATTGCCTAAGCGGAGGAATCACAGGCGTTATGCAAATTGATAACAAAATTTGTTTTTTAAATTAAATACGACGCGATTAGAATTTATTCATAATTTTTCCAAAAACATTGAAATTATAGTGATCCTCAGTAAAAAATTTTTTTTTTCGGATAATAATATCATAAATATAATATAAATATAATGATGATTTTCCTCCCTAAAAAATTATGATAAAATTTTCGAAATAAATTTAGCTTACCTAGAATTGTTATAGAGTTGCAACAAAAATCTATTTCATAGCTTACCAAACTATGTATTGCAGTGAGTCACATTCCTGATAAGAAAATATTACAAATATCAAAATAACTGAAAAAAAAAACATGAAATAGTAATACTTTACTCCTCTCGTAGTTTACGGAAATTTATTTCCTTGGATTTATTAGTTCGAAGAGTCCGTCAGAGAACGTAATCACAAATTAATATGTACCTTATAATGAAAGTTCCAATAATTATAAATTGGCCTTTGTCAGATAATGACGTACATATACAAGCCATTTAATTTTTAAAGTAAAAAAGAAATCTAAGCAATCTTATGATAATGTGGTATATCAATTTGTAAATAGTATACCCAATAAAGCCTAGGCGGTTCTTGAACATAGGAATCGAGTCGTATCGAAGTGGGGATTCGGGCCGAGCCGGATCACTGGCGGCGGCGGCGGGTAGGAAGGTCGCAGTACCTACATACAGCGCCAGCGCCACCGTGTAGCAGGAGGCGCGGCGCCGCGCGTAGGAAGGGTGTAGCGTACTGTACCGTAGCGGTGGCGCGGGCGGTGCAGCCACTTCCGGGGAAAGTCCTGCCTGGGAAAGTCCTGCCTGGGAAAGGGAAGTGAACCTTGGAACCTTGGAACAATGTAATTACAGCTCACACACCATTTGGTGTACCACGTCAATTGTGATTCTCAATATGACCTTTTATTACATATTTACATTATTTGTTCATTTTTATTTCACCTACCTATGCAATTTTCTGTAAAATTATTCCAAGAATAAACATCTTTTCTCAACCAAATCTGAGCAATAATAATTATCAATGTCATCTTATGGAGTAATCAATCTTCGATGAAATATTAATATCGTAATCATAAACAATGAATAGAAACCCATGATTTTGAGTTTATCTCTTTCGTTGTAAACAATCGAAGCATTAGATAAATTCGCAAGAAAATGCATGTTGTGTGCAATTAATTATGCAGTGAATTGTCGACCAAGAATAAATTATTCAATGCACCTACATACTTTCTCATGTCAATGCTAAGAGAGATCTTTAGATGAAAATCCACGGAATAAATTCATAATATGGACCCATGCATTTTGCTCCGAGTTTACACTATTGTTTCATGTTTCGGTGTTTACTAATTTAGGGGTTGGACAAACTCAGAAACTGCTTGGTATTGTGTTTACACACAGAATTTTCGACTGAAGATTACTCAATGCGCCAACTTTCGTGTCACTCTGTAAATATAATATTGATCTTTAGATGACAATCAAGGGAGTATATTCATTATGAAGCCATGCATTTGGCTCCAAGTTTACGTTTGAAATTTTTTGAAGTTTGAACGAAACGGTAACTCGTCTGTAAACTTTGTTTGTGCAAAACTCGACATGAAGTGCACGGTTTCATATATTCATATTTGTGATACGATCTATTCGATGTGGTTATATTATTTATTTGAGGTGCTTCAAAATTGGAGTAAGATGCGTGAAAGTTTACAGTTTTCAGCAATAGGCAATGTGCTATGAGTTCCTGAAATTTAGAAATGGAGAATGTGATGTGGATTCGGGTGCTAGAAATAAGAAAGCAATTAGAACTTAGAGAATAGTTTATTGATATCACATACGAGTACCATCTGATGATTATGTCAACACTTCGGGAAGGTCAGCAATACATTCTCCCTGGGGAGCTCTCCTCACTACTACCGAGGTTATTATAGGACACATTGTACGTGATAACCTGGCTACCTAACGGGCGGAGCACCGCCCTAATTTTTATAACATTCAGTACATATTTGGCCTAAAAATTTTATCCTATTTCTTCGTATAATAATAATATGATATATATTACAGGGCAGCTCAACCTTCCGTCACGCGGTTGGCTTATTTACAGGGAATATTATTGTTGGGTAGCGTTCACGGAATATGTTATCATATTGCGTTCATCTTTGGTAGAATATTCGAGAAACAATGCATTAGGAAGGCTACAAGTTAAGTTAAGTTAGTTACATAATAAATATTGCACATATAGATACACAGATGAACTCGCATACTATTGTGCTACACAGCTAGAACTGCTGGGTTGTTACTGTAAATGCTGTGGCATTAGGATTTAGGGCTAAAAGTTTGCCATACTTTAGTGAATTGAATTATTACTGTTAACGGTATTTTAGTATTATAATTTTATACTAGATAAATATCCATAGAAGATATTGCAAGTTTTGTGTTAACACTAGAATTTTCGTCCCAAGATTACCCAATGCGATTACATATTCCCAGTGTAAACGTAACATTACTCTTTATTTATAATATTATTTGTTTGTTACTTACAAGATATTGTACTATAGGTACATACAAACGGAATAATGAAATGTTTCACTTATATGTAATAAGCGTGCTTACTAGGACTCCTATCACTTACTATGTACCATATTCCCTTCTCCTTCCGACTGAATCGATACAAAACAAAACGGGAACAATCCAGTTCATCGTAAAACACAACAGAAAATTCAACAATAATTTAGGAAACATTTTTGGGGGAAACTTTCAATGGAACAATATTACAAAACGGAACACAGGGAAATTCATTTCACCAAAATTCGTTAATAGAAAGCTGTATTCAATCAATTTATTTAATTATCTAATCGTTTATTGTAACAGAATAATTGTTTGTTGAAATCGAAAAAGAAAATGATTTGACTATTCAAATCTCTATAGATTAAATTTGTAGAGAATTAAAGCTGGAAAAATTAAATACACAATTTAATTTGTTAAAAATATTGAAAAAATATTTAAACATTTCAGTTAGGTCGTTACATAATATGTAGATACATTTTATTATCTAAATTTTCACAAAAATAGTCGGCATATACCTCGTTTTTACGGATGTAGGTACATATTATTACAACAGAAATATTTAATCCATTGATGTTTTCCCGTGTTCCTGAACATTACACAAAACATGGAATGATTGCGGCTAACGCCTTGTACACAACTCACGATGCAATATTATTACTACTCGTATTATAGTGAGGTTTAACTAATCACAATATTACCGCCTGCGACAGCGACTGCGACTGCGACTGTTGTCTGCGGAGGACGAGTTATCCTACTTTACCCAAACCTGAAGAGGAAATGGTCGCGGTGACGTCACGGCGGCCCGGCGCAGCTGTGGGCCGACCTGCCGGCGGGCCGCGGGCCCCCCCAGGCCGGGAGAGCGCCACTTTCTACTCGAGGGCCCAGAAACTATGGAAACGCAGGAAAAGAAAAATACAGCCGGTTCAACTATATATAGAGGGCCCATATTGGCAAAATTTCCTGTCTTGTCTATACATGGGGCCTTTAGGTGCAGTTAAGCTGAGCGTACTTTTGGTTTTTGCTTTGTTAAATTTCCAGGCGAGTCCCGGAACACTCCGTCCGGGAGAGCATTCCTCCCGCCTGCTCGGGAATGTGGGTTGGAAGGGGCGGAGGGGGGTGACCTCAGGCGGCCGAGTCAAGGCTGAGGGGCGCGGGCGCGGGCGGGGCGGGGCGGGGCGGGGCGAGGAGCGGGAGGACGAGGAGGAAATCAATACTCGTGCAAACTAACAACATCCAGCCTCACTGTACCGTGCGCCGTGCACCGTGGGGCGCGCGGCCCCGCGGCCCCGTGTGGCCCCGCGAGGCCCCGCATGGCCCCGCGTGGCCCCGCGTGGCCGTGTGTCGCCCCACGCCACGCTGGCTGGCTGCACTCTTCCCGCCGTGTGACAGTCACCACGAAGCTGCGTTTACACGACGAATTGAGAATTCTGCTTTCAAAAATTTTGGTAAAGTGTAGGCAAACACACGAAATCATGCATTTTGCTCCGAGTTCATTGAATCTCTCGTCACATTCATTACATGATGTTTCAAGTGAAATTTTTGATAAACTTCAAGCAAAATGCACGGTGTTATGTTTATTTAATGTTTGTTGTTAAATTTCAACAATGGATAGGTCAATGTGATAATGTTCCTCGTGTAAACTCAACATTACATTATTATGATATTATGACGAGCAAATAACGATATAGCGTCATAGTATTATATTTAGTATTGTGAATAATGTTCCACGCATACAGCCTCACACCTCACACGAATTCTACAATTCTCTAAAGACATTGGTCTTCCGTTAACCCTGATTACATACGATACGATTCCTTACAACTTACCACATCTCCGACTAGTGTTGGCTAGGCTACCACACATTTACTATCTATAATACATTCGCGGATATCCTCTACTCCTACGTTTCTCTCTTTCAGCGGCCGCGGCCCAGTGTTGCCGAAATACATATAAACATTTTCTAACATCTTGACAGAAACACGTTATTATCGATCATTATCAAATTATACTAAAACAATCAAGAATAATATTATTGAGGTCGCATTGAGTTAAGTAGGTACCTAATATTCTGTCGTCGATAATAATTTTTGTTTCTAGTTAATCTGATTTTTCGAAAATTCTAACAGAAGCATCAAATCTTATAATAATAAGTTAGACATTGGAGTGAACGCGTGGTTTTCCTCAATGCGGTTACAATAATACCTCGTGTAAACGCAGCTTCGCTGTGAAAACGTTAACAAACTACAAGGTTTAATGTAAATGAGACCTGATAGAAGTTATAAAAATCGGTATTTTCGGCAACGCTGCAGCCAGCATCAGCCAGCATCGGCCAGCATCCACCACCACGCACCGGTGTGACATTCGATGGGACACTTTAGTCACTAGTTAATAAATTGTAGTACCTATCGAGCAACTATCCCCTTCACTTTAGTTTCCACCCTCCAAGTAAATTAATTTATTTTCTTTAGGAACATTTATGTTCAAAGCGTTTACAATATTGGAACTAGTAACAGCTTGCTTATATTGTTTTTATTAATAAAAATTGCTCGGGGAAAAGAGAATTAGATTGAATTCCCGGGGCTTAAATTGGCATTTTGCTAAAGGCGGATGGAACCGTATTTTAATTGGATATTACGGCGCTGATTTTAGCGCGAATTCGTCACTAATTCTGCGCTCGTAATGTACAATGTGAACCTACATATCTATATATATAGAGTGAGGGGGGGAGGGGGGAGGGGGGGAGGGGACCTTCCCAGAGGAGAGGGGGAGTCACTTTTTTTCTGAAAATTGCCAGAATTTTTGTGCCAGAAAAGTGCTGTAGGTTTACCGACCGAGTTTCCCGCTCCACACGCACACAGGCGCACAGATCCACTGTACGTGTACAGTGTACCGGGCGGCAGTGGGAGAGAGAGGGAGGGATGCGCGCCGCAGGAGAGAGGGAGAGGAACAAGGGCTCGAGCAGCTCACCTAGTATAAGTGCATACATATAAATCTACGGGTCAAGGGTTGCCAGTTGTTGCTAACTTTAGATTTTCCAGCTTCGAGGTTAAAATAAAGTATATTTATAAAGGCCCCACTACTAAGCGCAAAACCAATTCTTTAGGACACGTTTTTCTACCGCACTAACATATTATTGGTGAACGTATTCAGAATTTAGTACATCAACCAACATTAGCGTAATAGCGACCAAGTCAGTAGGAGCCATAAGATTAAGTTACCTATGTACTAACCATGAGGAGGATGCATGTTGGGAAGTTAGTAACAGAAAATATACCAAAATATTGTACATAATAGTATTACTCGTATTGATCTTTGTACTTTCATAAAGTTCAGTGCCTTTAAAAAATACTTTATTTTTGCTTTAAGAAATAGTTTTAACTTAGTTAAAGCTGTCTTAGTTGTGACGTTTTTCTTTTATTTCCGCATTCTAAGTTGAATCAGAATTGTACAATTATTGGCAACCCTCGTGCAGGCACGCGTGTGGTGTGCGTGCATGGCTGTATCGCTGCATGTGACTGTGTGTGTGTGTTGTGTAGAGAGTGGCATCACCGCCTATCGATTTTCCCGCGCAGCTGGGCGGGCGTGGGGGCCGGGGGGCGCGGGGGCCGGGGGGCGCGGGGCCCGGGGGCGCGGGGGGTGACTGATCTCCCGGCCGGGCGGGAAACGAGAAGAAACTTCCCCATTACTCCATATTATTATGTATTATATTGTTAGAGCTACCTGCGTACTGAGTCCTGTAATAACGTTCTGCACAATGGAACAACACAACACACAACCAGACCAGAGCCTGAGGAATGAAGGAAAATATAAACAAGTTCCTCAGTAATACAATGCCCCTTTATGTTTTGGTTTCTGGGCTATTGGCCTAGGAGGACTTTACCCTCGAAATAAATGTATTCCATCCACGCCCTTCCCATTCCCCTGACAATAGACATCAACAAACGAGAAATGAAAATGAACCCACTTTGACGTTTCTTCAACATCTTGTTTGTAGCATTTCTTTTGCCTTCGCGAACTTCGTAACTATTTAGACTTTTGAGATTAATTCTGCAAAAAACGCTATATCAAAACATTAGTAGAGTAGAATTATTATAAATACATCGAAAACAACAAGAAAACTTTGGACAGGATAAATTTCTAATCCGAAACACTAAAATAAAACACTAGGCGTGGTCAGTTAGGAAGGGAAACAAGACTAAACTAGATCGCGTTTGAAGAATGGGTAATATATCAAAATCCGTGATGCATTTCAAACCATCTGGCGGCCACAGTCGTCCTTATAAAGAGATGGAAGGACAGTTGTTGTTGAGAGTCCTCATCCCAAAGACAACAATCTTGAGTACCAGAGAGACCAATAGGTGGAAGACACAAGTCAAACTGCAATGGAATACTCGAAGTTATAAGAAAAACTCGAAAAATAGGATTATAAATGAAATGAATATCCAAATATTTAGTTTGTTGTATTTCTGGTCTCGCTAAGATTCCTTAGTCCTTCATCTCTCCTCATTGCGGACAGACTTTACAAGTTTCCTCTGAACTTTCAACTTTTCTCGTAATTCCGGTGGGCAGCTTTTTGTTCAGAACTTTCTTACACAAAGAGAAACTTCGTAACTGGTAACTACACGTAGTTTCCTACACAAAACTTACTCCATTACGGGAAACTTTAATTGAATTTTACTTTACTTAGTAAACAGGAACAACAAACAGAAAATATAGTCAAATGTATGCAATGAAATTATATTTTTTGCCGCAGTAGTAATTTTCTGCACGGACATTAAAATTTGAGCTGATTGTAAAAGCATTGTATTTAGTCCGAATGGGTACCTATATTGTTAAATAATATAATATTTATCCCCAATTTTACAACACTAAAAACAGTTTCGGTCTTTGTTGAGATTTTTCTTTCATGAATGTCGAGTGTCGGTAACTTAGCTTAACTAATACAAAAATAAACAACATTTTGAGTGTGACAAAAACTTGTAGATTTTCACTATTACGGGCTAACATTAACCCAGCCAATGACAAGGCATAAGCCCTGTAGACGCCTAGGTCTAGATTTCCACATTCCCTTCCAAACTTCTCGTCTCTGTTGAGATGTCATTTGTAATATACAAAAATATGTTTATATAGGATCAATAAATAATATTGAAAATCTACGCAATTAAATTGAATAGATTAACAAATGACACGCAGATAATAGTAAAAGATATTTTATCGTCCTTTTTTGTTCTTGGAATCATGTTCATCAGCATCAGCATCAGCATCACACGAGATTAAGTAACGCAATAAAGGAAATTCAGAAATACATTTCTACCTCGAAATCCTTTTAGAAGTATTTACCGCGGGTTTCCTAATTTCATTACGGGACATAGGAACATGTGTGGCGGGTCCCAGGCCAGTTCCCGCGTCACTCTTCATCCCTCCCGGCGCAATAGCTGTCACCGGGAATTAGCGCCGGAAGGGAATTATAACAGACAATTCTATCCACAAAAGGAACAAGGAAACTTCCCAAATAATGCCGGACAGGGCAAACAATGGGCAACGCTGAGGGCAGAAATTGAATATAAATGAAATTCGTGATGGTAGATACCCAATACCCAAATTATACTCTTCCTATATTGTTGCTTTAATTTGTGTTTTCTTGGGCTTAGTAGAGTTGAGGCAAATAGTTTTGTTATTATTAAAGTAGAACAGAAAGGGACTCGATCCTGTGAAAGGAGTCCAACGAGAAGGACCGACCTGAGGCGGTGGACGTCTATCCAGGAGGCATCCAGAAGTGTTGCAGACAGGTGGATGGAGGTGGATCCTGGTGGCTCGCTTACCCCCTACCACTAGACAACGACTGCTCGGTCAAGAACATGCAATCGTGGAGAAGAGGTGTATCTACTGGCGGAATTATAGAGTAGTGGAGTAATAATTAGATTCGGGTGGTGTTTAAGTGTGTCGAGGGCAGGGTGTGGGTGTGTCTGGGCAGGGGCGGGGGCGGGGAGGGGAGAGGGCGGCTGACGTGTGACGTGTGACAACTGACAACTAACGCACACACTCACACAGGTACAGCGCCTTGTACCGATCCAAAACGCTAAATACCACTCCGCGTGAAACAAAAATTATCAGTCAAAGAAAATTACCAACAATTACATGACTGGTCACATCCGGTAGGTACTAAATTATACAGAGCGCGAGCGTACCTAATATAAGGCTGGTATAGTTAGTAGTAAGGTGGCCGAAACTAATATCTTGTTCAAAACGTCGCAGTTTTAACTTCAATTATGAAATCGTGTCACAATATTGTATTCTGGATAGTGGTGGATGGCTGGTCGATATCCGTATCTACTTGTGAAGAAGTGACGTCATCTCGCGGGAGGGGGTGGGGGTGGGGGGTGGGGGTACTGAATATTTGGGAGAGGAACGTAATATATTGAAAAGTTTAACAATGTCCCCCTCCTGCCTGCGGGCGAGGGGGAGGGAGAGGGGCGGGCGGGGGAGGCGAATATTCAAATATTAAAATGCCAGGAACAAGTGTCTCCCCCAGCAAGAAAACGGGAAACTAACGACTCACGCGCCATACTTACTTACTCACGATTTGTATAGAATAATCAATGGCGGAGGAATAAAGAGAAACAATATCGAGCATCGATGTCCACTTCCCGCAAGTTCTGTAGGTGATGGCGCATGGTCGTGGCGCTTGGTCATGGCGCGCGGGCGTGGGGCGTTAGGAATACGTAAAATCGACAGTTGATCTGATTCACATATAAACTCCTGACACGATCGTCATTAACGTGTTTCTGTTCGTCCAGGGTGACAGGGTGACTAAAAACACGAAATATTTAACAATCTGAAAAGGCGCCGCAGGCATTTTCCAAAACATTCAAATTAAAGTTGCTTAAATATTAGGTATAATTGCCTAAATCCATATTCAATTGCGAGCAATTTTTTAAATGTATTTCAATTCAGTTGACTTATGTAAATGAAGTTATATTGTCGAAAAATCTCGATTATTCCCAATAAACGAAAAGTCCGGCCGGAATCCTGACAAGTCTGGTAACCCTAGGGGGGCGCACACCCCCCTGTACTGATTGTCTCCTCCACCGTCTTTAATATTAAGATAGGCATCAAATTGGAAGAGTCACGAGGAGTACCCAACAAACGCCTCGTACGAACGAACAACACAATAATAGATAACGGTACAATAATTTAAAAAATTACATAAAAAGTTTAGAGTTTTGTACAAATATACACCTAATTCACATTGCACTGTTCCGACCCAGTCCACTGCTCCAACGTCATAAGGAAGAGTCACGTAAAATAAATATACAAAATCAAATGATATGCAATTAAAACTACCGTTCAAAAATACGCAATTTTTCAGGCAGAGCATAACATTTGCATTGAATCAATTTAAAAAAAAAACTAAAACGTCCTTATTTTAATTGTAGAATAAAATCTTTAAGGAAAATCACTAGTATCTGTATTCTACCCCTCTAGGTCTATAGACCCTCTAAATATGTTGAGTTAAAGAGGGCTGCAGAAGGTACAGCACAGTGGAGGACAAGATGCAAACCAATCCACAGGATTGAGACAGCGAAGAAGAAGAAGTGACCCTTTCTTATGTCGGCAGTTCTGCGGACCAATCCTTACACTAACTCCTTCATGGTTCCACTTCACTCTATGTATATGTATATGTATAGTCTGTGTATGTACACTGAGGTCGGGTTGTATGTAACACCGTCACTGTGGTTCACTGAGGTCGGGTTGTATGTAACACCGTCACTGAGGTCGGGTTGTATGTAACACTGTCACTGTTCACTATGGTAGGTACAGCAGCTCAGGGCGGCAGGCCCCCCCCTCACCAGCGGCGCGGGGGGGGCGAGGTTGGTCAGTCACCGTTGACCGTTACGGTCGTCCAGTTCCAGGGACTGCTGTAGTTCTTTTGACTGTGGACAAAGTGAAAACAAAAGTTAGAGAGTGCTTTGTACGATATAAAAAAATGAGATCTTTGAACCTCTACCCTTCTGGGAGAAATTGTTCTCATGGAATTCCAGAAGTGAAGTTCCTTGGGAACTCTGCCTCCCAAGGAGTTATTGAAGGCAAACAATGAGATTCAAATCTAGGTTACTAATCATGAATGCAAACTCTGAATAATTAGAATCCCTGGGGTAGTTTATAGTATTTTTTATAAAAGTGTAATAAAGTTTTTGTTCTAAAAATGAAGTATTTGATGTGCAAGAAATATAAATGGAAAGTTTTTTTACGTGCTGAGTTCGTTAATCAATCAAAGTAAGTTAGATATTGCAAATACCTCCAAGTAAGTAGGTAACAAAAGTGCAGTCTAAAATAGCAGCGAGCGGTCAGTTGAGAGCCAGAATACGCCACGGTGTGCGGTGCATTAACAAAGTGCAATAATAAAGCGGTACCGTGGCGTGGAGGTGTTTGGCCTCGTTATTCCTAGCAGTAAATTGTATTAGGTGACTCTAGTCGGCTACTTCCGGAACCGACTATCGGGGATTGGTTCCGGTTACAGAAATAACTGCTGAAGTCAGCAGTGCGACTATAGTCGGGAACTAGTGGCAGGTGACAGGTGACAGGTGACGGGACAAGATTAGGATGCCCTACATTCCCAATATTACTCTAGTAATTAGATTGTCGCTTAGTACATATGAGAATCAGACGTAAGTCACGTAATGTATGGATTTAGAGTATTAGAATGTTGCTGCAAACCAATCTCCAGGATAAGAACTAAGAAGATGCCATTCAATTTTATTTCCAGAGATGCTTTCTTGCACAGTTTTTTCCGACTATTTGAAAACAGCTCGAAATTGAAATATTTCTGTACCTACTATATGTATTATATCATAAGAGCTCGAATGTTTCTTTTTTATTAAAAATATATATGATAAAAAAAGTAGTAACTACCCAAGCAATAAATAATGTAATTAGTATCGGTGACTTGAATAATATACTGTTCTCTCGTCTGGCATAGGTGACAGAACCAGATTAGGATGGTCCATATTCCCGATATAGGTGAACTTTGGGAGGGCCAGCAACCACCTGACTAGCTGACTAGGAAAGGCACATTACTTATTCACATTCTGGAACCGAACAACCAGAGAACCATGCAACAAGAATAGACCCGTGGGAACTGTTCGGAAGCTAATTGATCTAGAGACAAGTGACAGGTGATTTACTAATTCATAAAACATATTTGTCCTCTGTCCCTGATACAGACCCTGGCCAGAATACGAGACTGTTACTTCTAAATCGGAACCGTCTAATCAGACCGGTAATAATCATCGGAATCCATCGGTCGGTAATTTCATGGTGAAAACACGAGAGACCCAAGAGAAACCATATTATTTCATAGTTTTTAGTTTTTATATTTATTTCCTAAAAGAAATCTATGCAATCTAAGATATTTGCAAATACTATTCCAAAAATAGAAATGTACTATCAATTGAATATACCCATTTGAATGTATAAATACTGAGCGGCTTGTGCGTGAAAATGGGATTCAAACTGCCAGGGGCAGCTGTGATCTTTAGAAAACCGCGTTTATTTTATACCATTCAATTTTATTTTGAAGTTCTAAAGATTTATGAACTTGGAGAGAAATACGCTGTTTTCACAATAAATGAAATGTTTGCTAATGTAGTCGTAATGAATAATTTATAGTTCCAGAGTACAGTATTTGGTTAAAACTTTATACCAAAATAAATATTATAATACGTAAGTCTAAGTATCCGCCTGTCGATAGAGGTTATTAACCGGGAACTGGGCATTATGATGATTGGAAGTGAGTGAAGCCAATAACAATATGAAGCCCAACTGTTATTTACAATCGTAAAGTTCGGGCACCTCCTCACTTGGAGGAAGTTATAAAATAATAACTTATCATGCTGTGAAATAACTCAGAATGCACTCATTTTCTTGTACGTTGTAATCATTAATGCCTACCGAATTTATTGTAAAACTTATTTTAATATTGCTGGATCTAATTTATAATATTTTTATTTTTAAACATAACACGTTTATATCTACTTACTATGTTGACACATAACTTTACAGCAAAAAACAAATAGCAATGAATGCTTACAACTAAGTAAACGGTGGTAGTAAAAAAGGTTTGAATAAGTTACAATATTTTTTCCGGATGTATTATGTAAAATACATGTACCTACCTACCATCAAATAAATAAATACAAATAATATTCCCATGGAAGATCTTCCTGAGCAACGACGATACTCCAGACTCCAGCTAGCTTTAGTAGGTATACAGGGTGTAACAAAACTCGTAGTACAACCCTACATTTTTTTTTTCTCTCACAATAGTTTTCATAAGTTTGGCAGATTAAGTAAAATTTCTCAAATTCTTTTTAAAAAAGCGTTTTTTAATTTTGTTTTCTTTATGGATAGTATTAATTTGACTAAATACATGATATTTGATAACAATTTGCAAAAAAAATCGGAAAAAAAAAAAAAGTCAACTTCGTACTGAATTTTCTCGAAAACTGAGGGTCAAATAAATAAAAAAAATCTACAAAATCGACTCCAAATATGACGTAGATTCACTGGTTTCCCGCTTGTACATCGAGTTTTGTTACACTCTGTATAATATGCAAAAAAAAAAATTCTTTTTCACCGCATAAAATAATATTTTTTTAATGTGAATAATCGAAGAATGCATAAGACGAACGAATATTCGTCACCTAATGATTTGCCGATATTATTATTCCTAACAATACGCAAATCTTCACTTCCTCTTTTCTTTACATTAATAAATATGGAAAGTCCGTTGTTAGGGACATGAAATATTTGACCTAAATTCTGTATTTATTATTGTAGTAAAACCGCAGCCATTCTGCGTACAGAAGATCCATCACGGAGGCAAGCCGAGTTATTAGTAAGTTATTCCACCCACTAATGTTTATTGTAGTAGTAGTAGTAACCTGTGTACTAGTTATTATAAGTTATCTTGTAGCTATATTAGCGAGAGAATTTGCGTTTAGCTATAAATTATGGCGTCATTAATGCGTAAACACCACGCAGAGTTTACCGTTTGTAATAAATATAATGATTGGTGCCATGAGGATCTGTGCCACTTTTCTCGTTATTTCTGGCAGAACAACTCTGAATTTTAGAAAAAATATCCAGATACTGGTTCTATTTTGATGCCATATAAATCATTATAATAATAAAAATAGCGCAGTGTTTATGAAATCTGTAAATTAATGAAATTTCCCAGTGCAAATGAATAGCTCAACAGGTTGGTGTTTTGCCAAGTTAGATATAATATTCAAATACGAATAATGTTATCAATGTGAATTATCAAAGTAAAAAATGTATTACATGTATACACTTAACTAATTAGGATATTCATTGGTTTTTAATCACAAATCGTTATCTAAATTGTATAACTACGCAAATACCACTTCAGAAATCCATGCAATGGGCATTTGTGAAGAATCTTTTCATTGGCTAATAAATTTAAATGAAAATCTCAAGAATCGATAATAGTTAATCGTTAAGACCACCTATAGATAAGTGTGAGGTGTGATTATTTTTCGTATTGGTTAGTAAATAAGTGAGATAATTTTTTTTCAATTTTTACATTTTTAATTCCGCCTGAAAAGGTAAAACGAACATTGGATCGTGTCTGACGTCACGCCGTACGAAGAGAGAAAGAAAGCGCTTTACTTCCGAGTCTGTCTGTCTTTTTCTTTCTATCCCAATGGAAATTATACGCGAACGCGTCATACTACTATCAAGATAACAGAATGGCGTTTTTTTGCGAATTTTGTAAATAAGGCATACAAAGATAGGAAGACTCCGCTGAGCAGGCCACGTCGAAAGGGGGAGAGGACATCCGACCACCTAGGAGGCTCCTGATCCGTAAACCAATGGGTCGAAGGAGTATCGGGAGACCTAAAGTAAGGTGGTTGGACTGTGTGGAGAGGAACACAGCATCCTTGGGCATTGTCAATTGGAAGGAAGTAGCCGGAGACAGACGCGAGTGCGAACGTTTCTTGGACAAGACCATGACCCTCGATGGGTTGTAGGTTGTATCATAGGATTGATTGAATTTTGTAAATAGAAATCATGAATGAAAATAATTATTTAAAAGCTTTTTAATGTGACGAAAATAACTAAAAAAAGTTACACTTCAATATAGAATGTATCAAATCTAATATTTCATAATTATTTTCATCCTTCGAACTTATTTCAGTAAGTGTACAATAGGAGACAGATTTGTTAGGAAAAAATAGTTATACTTGATGGCATTCTGTGAGGAGATGAATCGTTTATTGTTTCTGGTCCACTCGACCTCTCTGAGGTGCATTGCTTTCGTGGTCCTACCGCCTGCTAGCTGCTTGCCTACTGTCTGCTAGTTGCCTGCTACTGTCAGGCAGTACAGTTACAGCGAGACTGTGAAACACCACAAAACCCCCCAGGTCTAAATATATTAACTGTGTCATGTCAGCTGGCATTTGTCATTAGTTTCATTGTCGAGATCCTTGATTTATGTTTTTTGTCCAATAGCTTGACAAAGATTTCAGATGTACAACGCCATAGACTTACCGCATTCTTTTAAGTACACGAAGGTTTATTATTCGAAATTATAACCGAAATAACAAAAAAATAAGATTTCAGATAACGCGTTTATCGTCAGATTTACATCATGAATACTCTAACAAACAACAAACACACGCTTGCTTTTTCCTTGTTTTTTTGTTGTTAAATCCAATATAACTCGTAAACGAGTGGTCCGTTAAAAAATATTGGAGATTGTTACATTTAAAAAGAGGTTTAGTGTTTTGATGTTCATATTTGTTTTAACAGTCCATATGAAGGATATTAGTAGTGTAAACATTTTTGACAACTTGTATTGAAAACGCTGAAGAGAGTGGGATTATTCTTTCTTGGGAAGAGCGCGGACCCGACGGAGCAAAGGACCAATGCAATAAGGTTTGTTGTGTCTGCAGTCAGAATAGTCTGGCCGGAGATTTATACGGCAGTCCACACTCCACAGTCCACAGTCCACAGTCCCCAGCCGCCGACTGCTGACCGCACCACGCTGCACTATACTCCGGCTATATTATTACTATGACGAATGTCGGTGGTAAAAGGTACTTGGTTTACTCCGAACGTTTTACTTTATTTCTTGGTGAATGAGGCCTCTGATGCGGTGCATAAGGCCCGCAGAAAATAAGCGAAGAAAAAGACTTCATAACATCCCATACAACATACAACATACAATACACATTATAGTACGGCACGGGGCAGTAAAGTGGTTACAGGCGGTTCTGTTAGGTTCCTTGTTTTGGGAGAATATTACTTTTTGTCACAATTATTTTTAAACAGATGCAAATGTATCGACAGTGTGTGTAAGTAACAAGTAAACTATTAAAATGAGCCATGCAAATCTGTGCCAATGCAGTGTTCTATGCACAGTTTTATCTGGTAAGGATTAAGTAAAAAACGTGAAAAGCAGAAAATCTCGAAAAACAAAAAGCCTCGAGTGTTTGTTACGTTGTTCCTTATTCCCCTCCTGTTATTGGGCCTCCTGGGTTAATTAACTATTGGTGAAAGCGGATTAAACTGGAAAAGAGAGTTTCTAGAGCTGACAAGATAGCCGCTGGTGATGTGATGGGGGAGGGGTAGGTTCCACTCCCCGCACCACCCACCACCCACCACCACCCCTACCGCTCAACTGCACTCAAGTCACTACTCGTAATAATATTGATGAGGGCTTCGAGTAAATACATTACATACTCCATCCCTCGTACGTTATACTATGTAACTTCACCGCTACCAAGTACCAAGTACCAACTACCAGCTATGTAGATATTAATAATGTAATCCATTTAAAGCTAATGTTGGATGAAAGCACAATAAGGTAACTCTACGGTACTCTCTCTCACAACAGTACTACTAACTACTACTCTCTCTTACATAAGAATAATCGATCATAAACCAATTAAGTAAATAAACTGTATCTACAGTCTACAAGTACACAACATTCATTGGTTGGTTACAATATTACTCCAATGGCTTCTTTCCGATTTTCTATTTTTTATTTAAAAAAAATTGATTAAAAAATAAAAATATCAAGGGAATTTTTAAAAAAATTTTACGATGTCACATGAATTTTCTAGCGCGGTTTGAAATAGCGCTTTTTCAAATCGCTCGCAAAATCCTCCATTTGGCGCGCATGGAGTGTGACGTCACATCAATATGGGCGCTGACTTCGTAATGAATTTCCCGCCTTTCATAATGGACGGGTATGACGTCATTAGCCAATAACGGGCGTTAAAAGTCACTCGTAATTTCGTGTTTTTAAAACATAAATTTTTATAAATGAAAACAAAATTTTTGATCATTGTGTTTTATATCGTTGGAATTGTAAAAATATACTTTAAAATATTTATAACGTTTTCAAGGATATTCATGCTATCGGAAACAACCCAATTAAGGTATAGTTGTAAAGTCAATATTGGATAGAGGTTCGATCTGGTTTTAAACATTTAAAATGAACATTTGTATTATACTCGTAATTATGCATTAGGATGTTTATATATGAACGGGTGGTGGCTCAGTGGTAGCATCGCGGTCTCTGAGTCCAGAGATCGTCGGTTCGAATCCCCACTTCGACACGACTCGATTCCTATTTTCAAGCACAAGCCGCTTAGGCTTTATTGGAAATAATATTTGCAGATTGAAAGATCGAAGATTGCACTGATTTCTTTTTAAAAAAAAAAAAATGTTTACATCAAATTTGAATAAGTTTAAAAGATTATCATAATATTGAATAAGTTAGTTGAAATTTACTGAAAAAATCTTATTTTGGTTACGACAATCTTATGATCGGAAGTTTCGATAAAGTGTGAAATTTTGAATTGGTGTGTATTTTTGTATTTTAATAAGTAGGAACTTCAGTAATAGAAATAAATAATATGATTTGTATGTAATAACGTAATGTAGGCTAACGTCACATGGTCGCGTAATCCAGTTATCGCTTTGTGCATTCTACATTTGTGCCTATTACGAAGTTCAAATGTTAATGGAAAACATCCTGGCTTCATTACACAAGAAGTCATCATAATTGTAATTAATCATTATTATCGTTCATAATTACAAGAATATGAACTCAGAATACCTCACTTGAACTTTCTGGAATTATGTCTAGGTACCTATTCACTGAAAATTTATAAATTCGATTTTTCTTTAGTAGTTATTTTGATTATAGATTTAATCATTTCGAAAATTCGTTTTTATATAAAAATATTGTAACTGGAATATGATTCACGAATTCGTGAAAATGTGAATACGAAACATAATTTCATGAAATTGTGAAAATAGTGTAACTACTCGTATTATTATTATTATAGTGATTCCTCCAAGGTAACTATAGTCCTTAAAATATAGCTTGATTAGAATAACAGTTCGTCTCGTTAGAATCTGTATGAATCAAGTCTGAAATGATTGTATGGGACTTGGTTCAAACAAATACTACCATGAAAAATGACGTCTAACGAGTGATTTAGTACATTAATAAACAAAAAACCATTAGTATCTGGAATGCTTCACATATCAATCAATATATATGTATATATTATATAAAATAAAGCTTTAAAACCATTTAAAATTTAAAAAATTAAACATTTTGACAGCTGTCATTCTAATCAAGCTATATTTAACAGACTATAGTAACTACATATACCTACGTAATCTGATTACGTAGGTACCTACATAATACACTAGTAAGTACCTACCTAATATCTACATCTAGTATGCGCTAACTTTCATGGAACTTTACCATTGCTCATTGCGCTGGCTGCAGCTAATCGGAACCATCCAATCTAAATATTGTTAAGAGGATTGGCGGTAACGTGATCAGCGGCCGTTCATTCGTAATAATATATTAGTAGCCTCGATATTCTCCCTGAAATTTGTCACTAGAGCGATGATTTTTTGACAAGTTTTAATATTTACAGGGCACAGAGCGAGATTTTTTGACAAGTTTTAATATTTACAGGGCACAGATTACAATTGCAGTTGTGACGCGCATATGACGGTCACAACTGCGATACATATCGATGTAGATAATCTTGTTTAGAGAAATTAATTTAAGACATATTACCTCTGTTTGTACTTTTTTAAAATTTTCAAAACGTATTTATTGAATAAATAAATATTGTAATGGATTTTCACTTTCTTTTTATTAGATTTGTCCAATGTAAAAACACATTTTTATCTATGTACCTACTTATTACAAATTTTGAATTTCAATTCAAGTACAAATTTAATATTTGATATATTACGAGAGGGGACAAGACAATTATAATTTAGTATTTGATTTAACATACAGAAACCTAATATTATACTATTCCTAATCCCAGATGGATATTGTTTCAAACAAAATAGGATTAACTTACACAACAAACTTTATAAATAATAATGTGACCAACTCTGACCTTTATTATCTTTTATATTCAATCTTAAGGGGGAAGTCTTCAAAACACTAACAACGTTGTTAATAAATTTATAATTAAAACGAAGAATCAAAACTTATAGCAGGACATATTTCATCAAAACTAGTTTCCTACTTTCTTAAATTGTTTTTTAAAATCTTACTAAAACGAACTTCCCAGTCGGTAATAAAAGTCTCGTTAGTCACTCCTACTCGTCTCTTCGTCAGGACTCACTTCTCCATAAAAAGATAATATAATATTTATAAATATTATGGTACTCCTTTACTCTTCACTTTCTACTCCTTAAACTTTACCATATTTCAGAATAAAAGATTTTTTAAAGTTACATTTTACGTTGGAATAACCGATGTGTGTGAATGAGAAGATGTACGAATGTAGAGGAAGAAGATGTACGAATGTGGAGGAAGCAAGAGAAGTGTGCCAGGACAGAGTGGTGTGGCGTTCTATCCTCTTTGCCTTCCCCTTTGGGGAAATGGAGTGATGATGAATGAGTTAGTAACAATATAAGCTGTTCTCAAATCAGCGATTATTGGATAGTAGGTAACTTCGGTAATATATAGATATAGTAGTATCCAGTTTTCTTAACTCACAATTTGTGCCAAAGCCTAGAGAAAATCACAAGTAAATATTGATATTAGCGTTAGGTATATTTACAGTGGAGTGGACTCTATTCTTAAACGATGTCTGGGGTTTAGCCGGCCACGAATCTAATCGCATTTAGGAAAATGTCACGCTCCACCGTAATGTCGTTAGGGAATAAGGATTATATTAGTATTACGGATTACGGACGACGTCAATATTATATCAACTTGTCTCTTTATATTATACCGAGTATATTTAGTACGAGGGGCCGTTTATACGAGCCAAGCGAAATAAAGCCTAAATTACATTGATAGGTTATCTTGGATCGCCAATTTCTAGAGTAACCTCATTAAAGTAACTTTTTCTCTGGGTTGACCGAATGTATGGTTTGAAAACTTCAATGATTATATGAACTTGTATAAAACCCCGAATTCCATGATTTGGTAAGATATCTTCACA
The DNA here is from genome assembly GCA_022494985.1 of Micrasema minimum. NCBI lineage: Eukaryota > Metazoa > Arthropoda > Insecta > Trichoptera > Brachycentridae > Micrasema > Micrasema minimum. The sequence continues at coordinate 44,301 of JAGVSP010000423.1, read as the reverse complement.
AAAAAGAACCACAAGAGAACTTCCAGTTAATGAAATTAAATTTGAATATTCCCTTCTTTAAATTTTTTACTCTTAGTGCAGTATTAACGTAATCATTTGATTTCTCACAACTGTTTAATATATTGATCTCCGCCAACCATCATTAGCTTGTTTAAAAAATTCTTAAGTAAACGTCATCACATAACACATAAGTGTTCACTCGATAAATTGGCAATAGAATTATTTTTTACCTTGTTTATGATGTACAAGGTTTATATTTCATCAATTGGATTTACTTTCATTGGTACTAATTGTTTTTTTATTTATTGTGTTGGGATCAGGCGGGATACACCTGGTGTGGAGGAGAGTGAACTTCTCCGCATTAGCCTGAGATGATGAGAAAACCACGGAAAACTCATCATGGAGAAGGCGGACTATTGATGGACATCAATAGTCTTCCGATCAACGATCAATTTTTATTCCTTATAATTTTTTACAAATTACGCACACCCCACTCACAGCTGGTCATCTGAGTTCATGCACGGCGCATAAGGGTAAGTGCGACGGGGGAGTGACGGACGCTCCGCCTAGGGTGACCAAGTCTTCTACTGTTTCTGTGGAATCATTTATTACCGTTTACTCTACTATTAGTATGTATTATATCCCAGTGTAGAACTACTAACTACTAACTACCTTGAAGGAATCACTATAATATTAATAAGTTATTACATACTACAGAGACAGAGCGTTCCACATTCAGTCAATATACTTGTGTAGTATCTAGTTTCTCGTGTGTTAGGGCCTGGGTCAATACCAGACACATGTTCTGTTACACCTCAATTCACATCAACTTCATTATTATACAATATTTCACTACTAATTACTTTAAACCACTTTTTTTAAAAGTCTTGTTTTAATACATCTTAAATGCTTACGAAAAAGATGGCACAGAGCACAATTCACCCAAATAAAAAAAGAACGTTTCAATATTGTTCCTAGGTAATCTGAAAATTAATTACATGTTGTAACACTAAATTTTATATTTTCTAAAAAAATGCGACAAAATAACGGGATTTCTTTTCTTTTGTCATGGCCTAAATATTATTTTCAATGTAATTAATTTACTTATGAAAATAGCAGCTATGGACTTGTGACCAATTAATATAGGTTTATAGTGAAGTAAATAGATACTATGTTTGTAATTGACGTTTACGTTTACCGTTTTATAGTATATAAGTTTTTTTTTTTATAACCTGTGCAAGAAGTAGAAGACTTAGAATTAAGAAGATTATGAGTACGAAAACTAAGCTCTAGGTGATGGGATAGGGATCTACTCTCCTATGAGCATTATTCAACTTAGTAACAAATGATTAGCAACTATTATTATTATAGTGATTCCTCCAAGTTAGCAACTAACCTGCGCACTGTGTATGTATGCAGGTACTAACTGGATAATATTTATATACTATTGTTGTATATATGTAAAGTACGACTAAACTCACAGTCGCACACAATAAGTAATTAAGAGGATTATTTTTAAGCTTGCTTTTGAATTTATAAATACCAACGTTACTCACAATAATCCATTATAAATTTACATTCGAATTGTTAATTTTAAGTCCCCAATGAAAATGAAATGACACATCGTTGTAGTTTGAACCCAAAAAGGTGAGATTATAAAGTAAGTAAACCCAAGTATGTAAAACGTAGTACGTTCGCCTAAAATTGTTTACACGATACATTGATGAAATTAATTACACTGGATACTAACTTAGTTCCCCATGAACCATTAGCTGGACAGCAGTCACAGAGGCTATTACTAAGACTTCACCTGAGGCTAGCGTTTGAAATTTGCTGGTAATACAAAGTTCTATTCTGTGTTTCGGTGTCACAAGCAATACACTCTCCTGCACCTTAAGGTAAGAAAGGTACATTCTACTCTCCGCCCTGTTATAATAATAATAATAATAATAATAATAATCCTTTTATTTAGCATCATCTTTGATACAGTACATAAAATAAAATTAAATATATACAATACATAATATAAAATAAAACAAAATAAAATAAAATAGAATAAAATAAAATAAAATAAAATGAAACAGAAAAAATAAATAAAATACAATAAAATAAAATAAAAAGATAAAAATGTGGTCAAGGTGGTCGAAAATTTAAAGTTTTCGACCAATGCTTCAGGAGTGGGCCGTCCGCGAACAGCAGCGCGGCTTGGACCATCCCACTCCTGCACCCAAACAGCCGACTCCTGAAGTTGGCCACTTTAAAACGCACCGTGGCTTCAAAGGAGTTTATTCCTGAGATAGCAAACATACCGGAAGCACTGCAGAACCTTGGTAAGCGGTTCAGTATTCTAAAGGCATTATTATACTGCACTCTTATTGCACTCCAGCTTGCTGCTGAGTATTGACACCATAATTCACAAGTGTACATGGGCGTGCAATACGTCCTAAACAGTGCCAGCTTCACCCCAGGTGAGCACATAGAGAATTTTCTTGCAATCATATTTGCGCGAATAGAGATTGCACGTCTCTGACGCTCAATATCTTGATCATCTCTTAAGTCAGGTGTCAGAATGTGACCTAGATATTTAAATCTAGAGACCACCTCTAACTTTGTCCCCCTTAAATAAACAGGAGGAACATATTCTAAATACTGTGTCTTTGCAAACACCATAACCTCCGATTTTTTATCATTATAGAGTAGTCCGTGTTCCTCCGCGTACTCCTCGCAGATGCGGAGTAAAGTACGAAGTGCTCTGATTGAGGGACAAAGGAGGACCATATCATCTGCATAACTGATATTATGTTTATCGCTGTGGTGGCGACTGGAATGCACTTCCCTAAGGTAGTCGCATGTCGCCAGCACACGGGTATGCTGTATGCTGTGTGAAATGTGAACATTGAGTATTCACAGTGTGACGTCACACACCAAGAGGCGGAGAGCAGAGGTCAGGTACTGTACGTGACAATACTGGTGTATGGGATAGGTAGGGTAAAGTTGATCGGGTTCTCGTGCCCTCTTGTTACCGCGCGCCCCCGTGTTACCGCGCCCCCGTGTTACCTCGTCCCTGCTCCCCGTGGAGTGAGTAGGGTTTCATAATAATATGTTTACTAGTCATATTACTGAAGTTCTTATAGAATTCAATAAGGTTCTGTCAGTCATACAAGTTGTTCGTGGAAACAACCTCTCCCTCACAAGTAGTTAAGTGAGCATGATTCCCCCCTTCCCTTGTGTTTCGGAAGCCACGTGGAATTACGCGAAGTTTACACAGTAGACTTAAGTCAATAATTTACATCAGATTATTGAGTCCACCTTGCATGCGACTACCTGTACACTGTATAGTGACACACTTCCTCCTTCCTCTACCTCTCCGGTCCCGGTATTATGGCCGGGGAAAGGGTAAAGTATACCTAAATATCGCCCAGTTTACGGCCTAATTACACGTATTGTGCCCTGCGGTGTTGGAGGTGTAATAACAATAAAAACTTTTAATGTATTTCGGGAATAACAAAACAAGCGCAAACAAATAAAACTGCGCCGGACCGGAATAAAAATTCTCTTTTATTAGACGTTAATTTCCAACTGAAATTTCCTCGTTTATTGGGCTTTTTAGATCCGCGATAAGTATTCCTGAACAGCTAAAGGTGTTCTTACTTCTCACCCAACGCTGCCTTCAACTACTAACGGCGATACTTTAGTTAACTACTTCTGTCGGAGGTTTCTATTGTCATCAATTTCATCGTTTTTATTATACCGAGTACATAAATACAATGTACGAGGAGGTGCGTAAATAGGTACGCGTTAATGCAATATGTTAGCGCATAATATCAATCATGTCAATTTCACACTAAAGTTTTGATTGTCTTCTTCTGATGAAGACATAAAATATCGCAATGCACGTTTTGTACTTGAATTTCAAATTCGAAACAAAGCAATTAAATAAACGCACATGGGAATATAATTTAACTGTTGACACGAAGTTATTCCGAAAATGGATAATTCACACTTTATACGAAACACGGAAGATAACTTACGATTCACGATCGCATATAATAAACAATTTATAATTCCCAGATTATCCCAACAAATTTAAAAGGTCGTAGACATAAAATTATCGACAAATCCTGTAATTACCCGTAACCTATGATGGGATTTGAAGCTCAAACACTGTAATAAGGAGTTGTTATTTATTCCAAGTGACATTATTGATTCTCGCTTATATTCGCTACAAAATGTTGTCAGAAATAATATAGCCGAGCTAATCTACGTGGGGACGTAGGTATGTAGGAATAGAGGCTTTAGGGAGGAAGTAAGGAGTAGAAAGAAGGAGATTGTACACTGGACGTGTATTTACTGTTTAGTATAGAGTAATGTACGGTGTAGGGTGTAGGAGGAGGAGGAGGGGTGACGGAGGGAACAAACGAGAAGTTGGCGTGTTAGGAGATAGACAATGAAGACCCCGGCTCTCTAATGTCTCTTGTAATGGACATATAATTGCTGTCTGTGTAAACTGGCCGACAGCAAATATAAGGCTCCGTCAGGTCTCACGCGAGTCGCTGTAACACCCGACTACCAGGATACTAGGATACGCGAGGAGAACGTAATGCTTTATATTGGAGAAAGTAAATAGCTGACCAACAAAAGGGAAAACGCCAGTTAAACGTTTTATGACTGCCTGAAACTACGCACTTAGGTGCTGTTATGGCAAATGTCGAATCGATATTCAATAAGCCAAAGTGCTCCACTAATACACTGAAAACATTACAAATGTCAAGGCAGCTGATTGTCGCGCTTCTGGTACTGGTATGTAATCGATAAGTTAGTATTAAGTATTAGTAGTGGTTGATAATCACTGTGCTCGAAGCCCGTACAGAATGAAGTACTGTTCACGGACCTACAACTTCACCTACATTTAACACTACACACTACACACTACACACTACACACTACACACTACACACTACACACTACACACTACACACTATTACACACTTTAAAACGTGTCACAAATTAGCATTAAAAAGTCATTACACACCTACACACTAAAACACTACACACTAAAACACTACACACTACCTTAATTACAAAATATTCCTAACTACTTTGTAGATCACTACAAAAGAGCAAGCTACACACTAGCATTTTTTTTCGTGTTCACTACACTGTCACTACCACACTTTTTTTTAACTACTGCACTCTTCTTCCATACAAAACTCGTTTGGGCAGCATGGATCAGCTCTTCTGGAGTTGGTCGCTAGACAAGCAGGTAACAATTTGGGAGATCTGGCTTGGTTGACTTAATCAATGATATAAGGTTTAATATTTGTGTTCTATCCAATCCTTCAGTTATCAATGTCCTACCGTAGATACCTTTTTTTTTTGTAATTTTTTTTATAGCGCGAAGAAAAGTTGATTGAAAACAAAGAAATACTTTTCTTTGCCTCTCTTCTGACACATTTTGTATCGTCGGACGAATAAATTCGAACATACGTTTTCGAGCATCTGCAGTAGTTGCCTTAGCGGCTAGTTTATTTTCCCACAAGAACTCTACCAACTGTAGCGGCTGATTCTCAAATAGGGTGCATCTAAAAAAAAACAGTAAATTTGACAATGTTTCGACGGCTCGACGGCAAATCACATGGTATCGTTGTAAAGGTAAATAAATGCATTACATTAATATTTAAAAATTTGAGTGATACCAGAGAAGCATTTTTAGAAATTGTCTATCCTTTCAAGACTGTTTGAAAAAATTATAATTAAAATATCAATAAAATTATTTATAGTTTACAAACTAAAATAAAAACTTAATTACATTGAAAAAATACTTAAAAACATACCTGAAGAATCAGTCGTCATTTTAACACAAATTTTTTTTTTTTTAATTAACAAGTATTGTGAAAATAAATGGCAAAAACACCCCTCCGTTAGCTGTAAATACAAGCGAATGAACGGGTTTAGTTAGTAAGGCCCCTATTTATATGCATAATTAGTATTGTAATCGTTATGGGTTTTTCCTTATATTTTGGATTTGACCTAACCAACTACTTAGCTTTCAAATTACCGTGTTTTTTCAAAAATTCTAATAGATATAATTTTTGGACTTAGGTGAGCCCGTAAATATCGTGATCCGAACACCGTGCGCCCCCGCCACCGCCTCCGCCCCACGACACACGCCCGCCCGAACAATCTAAGCACAAAGTGCGGTATTTTGTCAATGTATCCGATTATTTTTATTTGTTTTTTGGGATCTAAAATACTAATTTCAGAAAATTAATCCTAATTAAGTACATATAATATTGGGCATTGGGTGACGGAATTAGCAATCCTAGTAAATCAACCTGTGAATTCCACACATTATGTAAATAAGAAGGCGGTAGGGAGGAAAATAGGTACCTAACTTATTTTTGGAAGAGTATTACACAGTATAGTTTATACTGATTAATATAAAAAAAATTGTAAAAGGGAGCCAAGCTGTTTGGTGACAGTTAGGGTATTGCCCATTAGAGGACAGACACTAACTTGGGAAGTGGGCAGAGATCTTCACTCATGAAGTTCTTGAGAAAGTACCTACGCCACACAAAGCACACCCAATATTATTATACAACGACTAATTGGTAATTGGTTACTTAGGCTTTTTAAAAAACCTTGACAAATCCATATAACTGAATCACGGTGTTTAGGATTCAAGCCAGTACTTACTCATTGGGAGTGAGTACTGGCATATTTTGGTTTTATTTATTGTTCCATAAGTTTGTTGCGGGTAATCTACTTATTCTAATATAACCCGGCGTCTTTTTCAGCCGTGGAGTAGTGAACAGGCCCTGTCTGCTCTACAGAGGCGACGCGACGGCCCAGCCAAGCCAACCATTTTGTATTGATTCAGTTTGTAACATTTTTGCACTTTAAAATAAAATCATTTATCGAACCAAGTCGAACCAACAATATCCTGAGAGGTGCTTTACAGTCCCGCCTCGCTGCAGCTATCGAAGTCTTAACACACGGCATGACTTTAAAATTAAGAAGAAAGAAGGCTAATATATAATGACGGGCTATTACGATAACTATTACGATTTTAACGATAAAGATTATTACCACGATGATGATGGATGGCAGGAATATCTTTATGTCGCATTCGTAAATAATAATTCAATAAACAAACGCCAAGCGTAGTCCTTCCTTCAGCATAAATATTTTTGACAGTTAAAAATTGGAAAATATGTTTTTCTTTTGTAGCCGTGAAGTCATCCATTAAACCTGGTGAAATTCCCCCTCGTATTCAGGGTGGAGGGTGGAGGGGTATCCGGTAACTGGTACCTACTAACTACTTGTATCGGGAATTGGCCGCTTTACAGGGGACATCACCAGTGCAGGGGACACTTTATATTTATCATTCCCCAGGAACCAGGGCGGAACTGTTCACAGTGAGATAATAGCTTTATCAACCACCAAATTTTACTAATTGGCCGTTTACACGACGAAAGGGAAAACATAGTAGATTCCAATTCCTTATTCTAAGATGAATAGCATCGATAAACAATATTGAATAGTAATTTTCTTGAAAAAAACTTTGCCCCTATTTAGATATCAATAAAGTTTTTCAAAGGGAATATGGATATCTAAGAGCTGATAAGGGCTTATTTCCAGTCATTAACAACTTGGTGTATTTTATTCAGCTAATATAGTAGGTATATCGTGGGTATACTGGCAAAAAACGTTATCTCTAATATACCTGTTTTGAGAAATCAAGCATTTAAGTTTTTTTTTCCATTTTTTTATATTTTTTTTTATTCTATTGCATTATGAGTTGAAACTTTAATTATTTCTCATTTTTACAAACATGTAATTAATTTTCATACTTAGAAAACTTTTATTGTTAATAGCAGTATTTCCTTTTTAATTTTTGAGAAAGAAAGAAATATGATTTTATAAGTTATCCAAAATTTGTGTTTCTGCCGATTGTAGAGCTTTAAAAACTTAACAATACTGCATCATTAAATCCAAACAGCATATTTTCGAGTTAGCGTTTTTTGCCAGTATACCCACGATATAGTAGTATACGTTATACCAATTTTAAAAGTTACCATTATTACTGAAACTATGCGAAAAAGTTTTGAAAGTAATATGAATAAACAAGTACTGTTTTATAAGGACTCTTACGACCTTACGAGTGTGTATGTAGTAGCACCAAATGTAATACTTTTCAAGTTGTTAAGGGTACTCTGGCTCTGCTTCTAACAAGTTGGATTATTCGTGGACTTTGAGAAGAAAATATTTGGATAGTTGGTACTCGAGATCGGGTCACACGAGGTTACAACTCTCGAGTTGTACACAATCGTCATTGTCTGTATAGTAAATACTACACTGCCTCTCCCGCCCACGTGACAAGTTAAGGAGATGTACTATTATTCCTGTTATTACTCCCCGACCTCCCCGCTGCTAGGGGTAGCCGCGAGGGTGGGGAGGGGAACGACTCATTCATAAACAGTACTCCCCCCTACCCCCCTACCCCCCTATCCCCCTGCCCGCCGCCAGAACACACAAGTTTAGCGAATTTAGCGAGACCTCTGGGTTAGGTGGGTGTTGGTGGTGGGCCTGTGTGAGTGCACTGGCTGTGTACGTATACAGTACACAGCCGCCCACACGCCCCCGCCAAGGCGAAGGGTTGTGATTAGAATAGAATGCCTTCAGAACTCGCGCTGGGATATTTTCGGGAAATTTTATTATAATCTTGATGGACTTCTCATTTTGTTTTCTACTTTCGGAACGAAATAAAGTATGATTTAATTTGGTATATTTTGTGATATCAAAAAAGTATTTGGTGAATACTTCTCAAGAATAACACTGTTTATATATTTTTTCTAAGATTGAAAAGAAAGGAAAGTTTATTTTATACGAAATAAGATGGAATTTACTGAAAATTCAACGTAAGACATGTTTAAAAAAAATTAACTCAACCATTCAAACGAAGAAGAAAATTAACTACACATACTATGTGAAGGGAATAGTGAAGTTTACAAGGCATTCACAGAGTTTTATGACCTGTAAGTGATCGCTTGGCGTAAATCCTAAAGTGAACAACATAATCTACCAGATATTTAGAGAACGTGAACAAAATGTCAATTACAGGTAAATCAATAAGATCTACCGTTTTTAGCATTTTTCTAGTAAAATGTGTAAAATCTCAGTTAACACCAAAGTAACGAGAATCTGTAATAATACTACTCACTGGAGATTCCAACCCGCGGCGCGGCGAGCACGCGGCGCGCGCACCCGGCACGCGCACGCGGCGCGCGCGCACGCGGCACGCGGCAGCACGCCGCCGCACGGCGCCCTGCGCCCCTCTATCTACAAGTCACTCCTCATTTACTATTTTACCTGATTAAACTATTATGATATTTCATAAGTTACAACATATATTCATAAGACATCATAATTCAATGTGAACATTAAAAAATCAATAAAGTCTAAGAAAATAAATGGTTTCATTTGATTCCACTGTGAATTGTCAACTATTGTAATTGATAAATATGTCCAACATATTATCTATTCATACGAGGTCTTATATTAAGTTGGACATTGCTTAAAATTTTTAAAGCCTTATTCTAATAAAGTTCAAGTGTGAAAGGAGTCGGCGCAGCAGGACTTGCAAAGGGCGCGGTTCTATACAATGTTTGTTTAGGCTCTCTGCTTCTGCCCGCTTAGTAATTGTATTCACATCACATTCCACATTATAAAAACTGTCCTAAAAAAATTTATGAAGAGTAAGATAAATTTTACTGATAGTTATGATGATTTATGTACAAGATGTAGTAGACATTGGTTTATTGTACTTTTTAAATACGTAAAAAAACAATAACATATTTACTTATTAGCTAAATATACACAATCAGAGCAAACAATTATTTAGAAACTTGACAATAAGCGAGCCAGAAAGAACTTTAGGTAAAAGTAATTAGCAACCAACATAGGACTGCTGAGGAGTGTAAGTGACTCTGACTAAGTGTTCATTTTCTAACAAGAAACTGTCCCGTACACATGATACAATAGTCTCTCTGATTCTGCCTGTTATATTATGATTCACGATTGACATAATAAGTTATAAGAATATTCCGCACTAAGGAGGATGGACCACCTAGGTCCTCTGTAACCTGTAACCTGTAACTCTGTTAGAGTATCATCTATCATCATCCCACGCGGTGTTATCAGCTTTATTATGATATGCTCAGTAATTATTTAATTTTCATGTAATATTATACTGACGGGTATATCCGTAACAACACGCAACATGGCAATTAATAATGTTAAGTTATTGTTTCATGGATTGATCTCCTCCCCATTCGACTCCCATTCGTCAGTTTAGACAATTTGTAAACAGTTGGTAGTGATTGACCAGTATGTACGAGTACATATCAATTTAGGCCGTTTTTTAAAAAATAAAAAGTAAATGCAGGTAAAGTATATTTTAAGATTTGGTGATTTCTGATTATTTTTTACTTTACAAAATAAAAATATAAGAACTTCCGTGCTAAGAAAAAATATATGGACCACCTAGGTCCTCTGTAACCTGTAACTCTGTAACCGAGTATTGTATCTCAGTCATCTGAATCATCCCTCGCGGTGTTATGCAATTGTTTGGTACTCAGTCTTTGAAATTAAATTTCCTTGTGCAATCCTTATAACGGTGAAACTTGGGGCAATATCATTCAACAGTGCAATCAAGATGCGATGCAAGAACAAATTTATTGATTTTTGACCAAAGATTACCCAATACGTTTACACACATCTATACCTTCTAAAAATTAAAAATATATGTCTGTACAGTGTTTGTTTATTATTTATTGGTCCGTCATAACATCTCTAATGCCCGCTTTTATATGGGGCAGTTTCTTGTTCAGAAACTACACAGTTTCTTGTTCAGAAAACTGTGCAGTCTGTCAAACTTCTGTCAAAAGACACGCTAAATATGTGTATTTTTGAAACGCGATTGTAAGTTATTAAGTGCGTATGTTTATTTGCTCTACAGGAAATGATGTTTGTATCTCATTCTTTGAATATCACTCTAAGTGTATGCAATTAAATAGACATAAAACGTATTAAAAAGCATACAAAAAACATTCCATGTCTACAATTAAACGTTTACATAAAAAACATTGACTGTCATGTCAGCTTAAATCTGACACTAGCACACAGTTTTTCATGCAGTTTTAGCTTTATACGGGACCGTTTTCAGACTGCACAGAAAACTGTGTAGTAAACTGTCCCATATATAGCGGGCTTAAGCGGTAAGTTAGAGACTTAAAATTTGACTCGTCCTAGGTGCTAGACTGTTTTTTTTAGGTCAACAAAACTAGAAAATGCAATTTTTCAAACGGGAAATCGCATACCTAGACGTGAAATCATTAAATGAAGTAAACTTGACCCAAAACTTGTATTTTCTAACAGGATGGACGGGGTTGGAGCCCCAGCAGAAGATGAGGATCTTAGATAAGCCACTGAAGGTAAGCCGCTGTCCAACATACAACATATGATTAGGTCCACTAGTAGCGTCGCGGGTCTCGTGATATCTCCCCCGGGACCGCCGCGGCCGCCGCCGCCCGCACCACTCGACTTCCTGGTGGCCGTGCAGGGGGAGGGGCTAGGGGCAGCCACGAGTGACTAGGAGTACAGCAGTATGTAGTACTAGGTGAGGGTGACGGAGGACTATTGGTTTCCCTTCGCTTGCTGCGGAGGACAGAACTACTGATCGTTCCTCTGGATCTCAGCTTGTGACGTGTATCCACCACGCACTACACGCGACACGTGACACACACGTGCTCGCCACCGGCACCCCTCCATTAGGGTCGATCCTACCCTTACATATATCTATGTAAATCTAATACACCACAAGGTGCAAGGTGCCTTCAGTCGGGAAAATATCTACGGGATAAATAACGATTAATCCATACAAATTTTCGTCTTGTGGTAAACACATCTCTATACTCTATACATACACATATATATGTAGGTAGTAGGTACATACGTAAGTGCATGCACATTTTCATGATATCTTATTGGTGAACAGTGCAGGCGTATACCTAATATGCATATTACATGTTTACGCGTCACCAAGGCTGAATGCTGAATACCACGAGTAGAGGTTTATCGGCCGCACCACAACACGACTATACTGTTCACCTGTGCCTGCGTTACGAGTTAAACATCGCGGACTTATCTTGGACCAAGAATACCAAGCATTTACTTTATTCCTGTATTTTAGGAGAATTTATTATAAAACGCTAGTTTCAATAAAAAGGTCAAATCACATGTCTTGCAGCTTCAAGCGCGTGAACTGTTGGAATTCTAACCTGGATTTTGACAGGTAAAATCGGTATTAAGAGTACTACTGGATTAGAACCATCTTCCAGTGTCAGTTTTACAAATAATGCACGGGTAATTTTTAAAACTATTTTTATCTATATCATTATGGTTTTTAACGATCTGAAATACGTTTTCATTCAACAGTCGTAAAACTCGTACCTACCTACTGTAGAACTATTTATATTGCGTACATTTTACGGGTTCATTGATTTCTGCTGAAATAACCTACTTTGTTTTTACATATTATATCCTCGTATGAAATGAATTAAAAGATAGTGAATATTTCATATGTGATACCTCGGACTGGCGCGGCGCTGAGGCGTAAGACTAACACCCTGCCTTTGGTGCGGATAAGGGAGAAGGGAGAAGGGAGAAGGGACAGTAATAGTAGAATAATAGTTATTCCATGGGACATATAAAACCAGTAGGAGAAAATATTATTATCTATAGTAAGTCATGGAATATGAAGGTATAAATACCTACATAATATACATAATATGTATCTACCTAATACCTACAGTAAGTACCTAAAGAGGCCTACTGGCTCGATCTACTGGCTCAGCTCCTCGGAGACGTTAGTATTCTGTTGGCGGTGTTTATCTACTAGACAACTAGACAACTAGACAACATAGTACCTACTGTGAATTATGTACTATAAAAATCAATAATAATATAGTATGATAAATTCTCCATTAACATCCGTCATGCTATTACTTGCTAATTACCTGCAGCTTGGTACTGCTAATGTAGAACTATGTCCTATAACCTGACGTAGCTTCAGCTTGCCATAGTGCGTAACTTGGTGCTAATGGAAAAATATGTCCTATAGCCTGACGTAGCCTCAGCTTGCCATAGTGTGCAGCTTGGTGCTAATAGAGAACTAGTCCTATAGCCTGACGCAACCTCCGCCCGCCATAGTGGGTAGCTTGGTTATAGTGGAGAACTATGTCATATAGCCTGACGTAGCCTCAGCTTGCCATAGTGGAGAACTATGTCCTGTAGCCTGACGTAGCCTCAGCCTGCAATAATGTGCAGCGTGGTGCTAATGACCTTAGAGCGACTAACAGATAATAATATGTATCCTAGTAGTAGTGTAGTGGTAGTGGTAGTGGTACCTAACTAGTACATAAGCAGGAATGATGGCCAAGTCTTTGTATAATATAGGACGTTGGCTAATGCACGCTAAACGCTCGCTGTGTTGAGTTATAATATAACCGTTCTAGTTATACTTTATTACCATAACAAGACACTGTGTAAACACACACGCATTTGGTGCAATTTCTCCAAGCAAAACAGAAGTCAAGGGTTTTGCATTTTTATGTTGGAATTCAAAAGAATATTTTTTTAAAACTGCGTTCATTAAAATTTTCAAAATTTATTAGTATTTATGGCACACTGGTTATTTTAAGCTTTTCTTAAAATTTAAATGATTTGCAATTTCCAGTAATTTTCCAAATGTCAAAACTGTAAATTTAGATTATCTTTGTTTTGGTTTGGACTGCCCACTGTAAGCCCAAGGGAAACTTTGCACTTAATAATATCGATTTACTGGCAAATTCCACGTTTATCCAATTCGGTAATACCTACCTATATACGAGTAGGTATCGCTGGCGCTGGTAAACATGGAGCAGCGCAGCGAGTCTGCATAATAGCCTATATACACTTTGTACTGCGATTAAACTTTATGTCTGTATAATGTATACCGAGTGCGAATTATCGTATTATTCAATTACAATTACCTGTAGCTGCGCCGACACAGCTAATCCATTCAGTCTGCTAACTTATTGACAATTTAAACACTTCTTTTTGTACCCAAGTTGTGATCATATTTTGAAAATCAAATCAGTATACGTATAAGGATATTAGCATTGGGTAGTGAAAGTATAATATGTTTGCCAAATGTTGTGATGTTAGCACGTTGGACTGCCGCTTTTAACAAATATTATATCAATCAAATTGATATGTTGGCCTTCAAATAAGAATTCACTAGAAGGGACGTTTCCATACAAATTATCTAAAAATATACGCTTCCTAGGGTTAATTTCATAACACCACTTATTCCACTGTCTAAAGACTCCAGCAATTAGACCAATACACGAAACGTGTGACGTAGATGTCTAGTGATGACGTAGGATGCCTATTGATGACATAGTGAGTGGCGTAGTGGGTAAGTAGACACCCAGACGCTGTATTTTTCATGTATGGAATGTAACTTCTCTGAAATTCTTGTCCAAAGTGACAGGCATTGAATTTACAGATTGATCATCTTGGTTGTAATGTATTAAGTTCACAAGATACTCTGCAGCTAGTGCGGCAATGCAGTGCCTTATGAACAATGTAACCTTTCGGAAATATCCAAGAGAAACTGTCTGTACGTGAAGAAAGCAGTTTCAAGTAACAATGAGTCCAGCCGCAGCCGCCTGCGCCTGCTAGCCGAACCTACTCTACTCGCAGTTGATGTTAGTGGAGGTGGTGGGTGACCACTGACCAGAAACCAGAAACCAGACTGAGATGATATTATTGGAGCATGTTATTATTTAGCGCTAATCGCGTGTTACTTCTAACTTCAGAACTTGGAGGAATATTTCTTTACGCGTATCCTACGTTCAGTTGACTGTCGACTATGGCTAGAATTATGTTCTATATAACTAGTATTTACTAGTTACTAGATACCGAGGGAAGGTACGAATGCGATGTACATAGGTATGTATAGTTATTCAAAATTATAAGTACCTATATTTAATCATCTACCTAATGTATTTTTATGTACCTACGCATTGAAACTACACAGCTATCTCTTGGTACCAACAATCTCGATAGAAACTATCGAAAGCTTGTGTGACGCAAGGTTGACGGAGACAGCAGAAGAGGTCGATATTGATGAAGAGGAGCCGCTGCCTGTACCTTCATTTTCAGAAGCATGCACACTCTTTGAAAGATTAAAAACTGTATTTTTTTAAATAAATATACACATTTCTTTACATCTGAAACTTGTTTCTTTTTTTATAATTTGAATCTACCAACGGTTATGCAAATTGGGAGGACGGTATCTTTACTCGATCGTCTCCTTGCGTTTTATCCTCTTAATCCCGCATTCATTGTTTATTTCAATAGGTCCCTTTAAAAACGATAGATGGAGGTTTCACTGTATTTTGTTTGCAGTATCAATAATAAAAAACATTATGATGCTTGATGATTATTAGCATCAACCAACAATATCAAAACATGTCCTTACGTAAATTCAAAAGATTCGTCTTGATTTTAATAACTTGATTCATTTTGGGCACATTAGTTTTTCTAGAAGAACTAATTCGTAATTCTCTTTGGTTGTAACTCGCGACGCTCCCGGTCCCGGTACCCAGACGATCCGAGGAAATACAAATATTTAGGCAATTTGTCTCGGTGATTAGTGCAACATAGTGACGTGCATCGTGTAAAGCTGTCGGCAGTTAGCACGTGCCGCGTGCTGTCACGTGCTCCCACGTGCTCCCACGTGCGGGGCGTGCGGGTGGCCCGAGACACGAAATTATGTCAACATTCAGGACGTTAATTCCTTGATATTATGTTAATGAGATACGATACATTACTATAATATATGTACATACGGATCACACAGTTTTTTTACACATCCATCCGAGATGTACTATATACGCATTTACATTTATGTATTTTGTCCTTTTACAGCATATTTTTTTTCGATTAATTCAAAAATAATAAAAATGCCATTCAAAACCAGACTCGGAAGTTGAATATTATTAAAATTTAACGAAAACAATTTGAATAAAAGTGATAAGAGCAGGAAATATAGGTAGGTAAGTAGGTACGATGAATGATGAAAAATATTATCATTTTTTTATTGATCGAAATACTGCCGCGTCATGTGAAATCTAAAACGCAGTACAGCAAATATTTCATCGGCTTTTGTCAGCCTCAAGCGTAGGGCATAGGGCGCTGCACTTGGTGTACTAATGCAGTGTCCTATGCACCATTGGGTGCGGATAGGGGAAAGTAGTATTAGTGGTAGTAAACTGTACCTAGATGGCCCATATTGGCAATGTTCCTTGTATTGCCAAAACTATTGGCCATGTTCCTTGTATTCCCAAAACTATTGGCCATCTAAATAAAAAAAACGAGAAAGCTCTGTCATCGCACTTCCATTTTCATGTTAGAAAATACAAAACATGACTTGCCATGATTTATAATGAATACAGTAAAATAAAAAAACATCATACTAGCAACAGCTGTATGGGGATGTGGATAATGATAATAAATCTTCTTCAGAATATTTGCTGATCGTAGTGTGACGCCTTCATATTGTGATAACTCCAAATACAATGTGATTTCCTATCAAACAAGATGAAGTTCAGGTGATGCGCAAATATAATATTAGAAGATGAACACAGAACACAGCACACAGCTGACAGCTGACAGGTCACTGAACTGAAAACATCGCATCGCATCGGAGGAAATAGACGAGGGGTAAATGTATTTATAGAATCGATAAAATATTATGTATTCCCGAGGAATAATAATTCTTATAGCGTTTGGTCGGAGGTTGGAGCGATGCCACGGACACCTCGATACTCAACATGGGTACTTAGAAGAATAAACACAGATTGGTAATTTGCGGAAACAAAATATTGATCATTAAACCTGAATATATTCAATAGTGATGAACTTCCAGAAGACCGTACCAACCAGTAGTAAATTATATAGTTATACCAATATAAAATATACGAGAATTATGTTACGTACGTACGTATATAGAAATAATGATAAGAGAAAAGTAATTACCGGATGTAGTAATAAAGTCAGTGTGAAATTGCAGGCTTTGGTAATAATTTATTGATGGAACTAAATTAGCTTGTCGCTTGTTATTCCGAGTAAATACATCATGTTATTACTACCTAATATTATTATTGTGGTAAAACAGAGATTTGAACTGAACAAGTAGAATAAGCCGCCTGTATCGCATATAATGTACTATACTGCACGAAAATATTATATAGCGCAATACATACATATATAATATATACTTACATCAAAATTCAGAAATCATATTTAAGACGAGAATAATGGTTACGATTAATGTGGATTTTCTAACCAAGCTCCTGAGGTAGTCATTTTTGAAGTAACGTCTTTTACACAGTTTAAAATCCAAAAAATAAATAAATTATGGAAGTTAAATAATTTTTGTACCCTTGATAAAGAGACACGTGTTGCCTCGAATCCGGTCGGGAGTTAGATTAATCAGTTAAAAATTAAGTTTTTTCATTTAAATAGTTTATAATGAATAACTACAAAGTGAGTGCTTCTAAACATAAATTTCATCGAGTTACAAAAAACTCATTTTCGGCCGTCTTATATTTTTCTTCTACGTGTTTGTATGCGTATAAATTCACGGAAAATCGTTTTTCATATTTTATCAAAATTCTTTCAGGAACTGAAATAGAATACCTAATCGGTTCTCAATTTATAATTTCGCTATTCGATTACAACCTAAGTACTAACTAAATGATTACGGTGCGGAGTGTAGAAGCGCTAGACTAGAAAGGTGAAATACATTAACTCTGATACTAGTTCATTTAATTATACACACGACTAAAAGTAGAGCACTATAAATGTAATGAGCGCCATAAATTATTTATTTTTCATACTTCGAGAGTGCAAAACACGGCCTGATATATTCAGTACGAAGTAAGAACATTGCGTGAGAAACTTAAGAATTAAATTATCATTATCATTACGATTCGAAAATTCTTATTCAATCAAATTATTAGTACCTACCTACGACGCGCGACGCCCTTGTAAAAACTTAATTATGTTTGGTGTAAATGTGTTTTGATAGTGCAATTTAATAAATTATAAGACATGATAATTTACGCTACTTTTTCACACTTTAAACCTATTGGGTATATTATTTATTAATTAATATTTTGGTTAATTAACTTGATTGCTGTAATTTGAAGTAAAACAAATTACTTTAGTTGGTAAAAAGTTTTTGTGTGAAATCTATCAGTAAAGTTACCGCACGTCAGGAAATTTAACTAGGTACCCACATTTCAATCGAACTGCATTTTTTATGGTTTACCATTAATTACATGATTATCCACTTCAACTTGTGTTGAGTAATGCAGTTAGTCAATATTTAATCAATTATATTGTTTCAGTTCTTATAAAAAGAAGATGTGATGTAAAAGTGGTTCTATATTGTCTAGGTATATTACTATTTTATTTTTATAGCCACAATTTCAGGAATTAATTCAAATAATTATTTTTGAATATTACACATAGGTACCTAATTTTACTACTTATAAATGATTAGGATTTTTGTGTTATGTAAACTATCGTAGAAGCATTACGAAGTTATTATAACAATATGCATTTATTAAGGAAACTGTAAGCTCTTACTAATGCTCACTTTTTATGGGACAGAAATCTGTACAGTTTACCAAATGACACGCTAAATATGTACATTTTTTAAGCGCGATAGTTAATTATTATCGCATGTTTGCACACAGGAAATTGTTAATAAAGCTAATATAATGTTATTTGTTTTTTTATGTTTTTAAAAGCATTCAATATATTAATATCTATTTAACGTTTACATTAAATATTCCATACAGTTATGGCTTTTATACGGGACAGTTTGCGAAATGCACAAGAAAGTGTACAGTTTTCTGTACCGTATAAAATGCGCTTAAGTGTAGAGTACAGCTCCTGTAGAGATGAGAGTTCACACTGAATACTGGTAGCTGGTAGCTGGTAGTATACCACCCATCTCCTGATTATTTCTGTTTTTATATTGTGCTTATTACCATATATAAAAAAACTGTTTTATTTTCATTTGCAGAAATGTTCCTGATTATTTTCGGTAAATTATTTTTGGCAGTTTTCGTCAAAGCTCAGCACGTTATTTGACTTGAACCTAACTGCACTTGAACCTGGCGGAATTGGCGACTTGGAGGTTCCTTATGGAGTCCATATGCACCACATACATTACTGTTTATTTATCTTTTAACTTTCCAAAATTTCTTGTTATTTTCTTAAATGCTGAGATTTCATGCTCTGTAGTACCAGTAGGTCCTTAGTTCTGTAGGTACAGGTAGCAGGTATCAGGTAGGTAAGGTGCAGTAAGCGAGTCGAGTCGGTTAGGACGGGCGCCCGAGCATTGAGCATATCAGATCGCCGTACTAGTACCAGTGATGTGCCTCCCGATAGGACAGTCCCTGGGGCGGGGGTGGGGCGGGGTACACGGAGCTGGTACCGGCTACAGCCGCACAGCGCTGCAGCAGCCATCCGTGGACCCGTCACCCGTGAACCGTGAACTCTAGCACAATGGGAATAGGAACAGGATTGTGGCGCTAAGTGATGGCGTAAATTGTAGGTGTAGGTACTGCATACTGCACTGGGGCGAATACAGTACCAATGCATGGCAGTTGGTTTCTTCAAAATGGGCTTTCTTTTAGTGAATCTTGTAACCTCACATTACATTCACACACATTATTTTGTTGATTATGTAGTTTAGATTATACAGAACTAAAGAAAAAGGGAATTTTTCTTGCGTAGCGGGAAAAATCCCTACAAAACGAAACACGGGCGCGCTGCTCCACTATACTACTAACTACTAGTACATTATATATTATATGTTTATTTTAATTTTATTTATATCTAATATACTTTAAAGAAGGAGGGACTCCATACTTGATATCCATACCATATTCCAAAAGTGGTCTTACGAGTATACATGTCTTGTATATTTTAAGGAATGTTTCTGGAGTAATGTTTTGGAATGCCCCTTTAATCAGATAAATGATGATGTATAATTATTATTCAAAAAATGATATTGTTATAGGATAATAGTATCTGAAATATTTTTAGCGCAAAATAAGCTTCTTGTGTTGGAAGTTAATACAAATAAACTAAATGTTACCCCTCGATCAATAATAAGGTCACAACTGCAAATAAGCTTATTAGAAAGGTAAAATACACTTTAAGTATCCAAAGCTACAAAAAAATATAAAAAAGTATGGATTTACTGCATTTTGGCTTAGTGGGGCGTGGAGCACCGCTGGCCGCCTATACTATTTATGTTTAATAAATTGAGTGTAAATTTATTTTGATTAGCTTATTGCAAAACAATACCTGTAGAAGGAATGTACTGTTTTGACATTATAAATTATAGCATTACCGACAATTTTCCCTGGAGCTCTGGCCACCTATTATTCAGTTAGTTAGTAAAATGGTCCAGTTTCCTGTCTGTCATGTCCCGTGTTCCGGCTCCAACCGGAAGTTGCGCTTGGCGCAGATAGTATTATCAATACCTAGGAGTTATACAGCAACTCACATCTTCCACTGTCCACTGTCCACTGTCCACTGTCCACTGTCCACTGTCCTCTGCCAACTATTGCCTCTGATGGTTAGTCAACGACTACCTGTCAACTGTCAGTCGTTATGTATAGTTTTATTTATGGATGACAGAACTCTTTGTACTCTTGTTATGTGAAGTTGCTACATGAAGTTTTAAATAAATAAATAGACTATGGAATCCATATTAATAATTCCAAGTGACTTGTACGCTGACAGGTACAGGGTGGCGGTGATTTGAGTGACCACATTAGTAATGGGGGCATAATTTCAATTTACGAGGTAGAGGGGTGAAAAAGAAAACAATTTGATTTAAATGTATTACTTCTTCGTTAGATTGCATCAATTCTAAGGGAAATTTCGTAAAAAGTAACGATTGACGAATAACTGCAGCTAACGCCTCCAAAAATGCATCTTCGTGCAAGGACGCCATCTTTCGGACATTTTGTTTCGTTCATCAAAAAACATTTTTAAATGCTTAATAAAGCTTCCATTAATTTCCAACTACTTGTTATCTTTTTCAACCCTTTACCTCGTAAACTTAAATTGTGGCACCCATTACAAAAGTGGTCACTCAATCCCCGCCACGCTGTGTATAAAAATGTTCGGAAATTGTAGTCATGTGACATGCCTCTCCTCCATACAATCGCAGTCTCCAGATTTCTCCCGGGAATTTAGCCAACAAGTATGTAGATTGTTTAGCACTAGAGATTAGAGAAATTATTTTTTTACAAATTTTAGATAAATACTTTCAAAGGTACAAAGAGAATTCGGACACAATCAATTTTGTACTGAATTTGATGATTTATTTTCTATCCTTCCTAAATCAGTGGAATAGTAACGCTTGTACAATCATAATAATATGACACAAGGTATTTTGCTGTGTAAAGTAAATGTAAATCATGTTAAATGAGTGCAATCCAACTCACTAATCACGAATCCTAATTCCCAAGGTACAAAGTTCCTCGCCGAAGTACTTGGGAATTGGGAACATTGGCTGAAGCGCGGGCAGCGTGGCGTGGTATGAAGCAGTACAATGTGACCTACACTCTACACTCTACTTCTCTAGGGTTTGGGGCTGGTTTAATGGATTAATGACATCCTCCACTGCCAGTTAGTCTAGTGTCACGGTACTGGTGATATTATGTAACTCTCGCCATCTGCAGGGAACACGACATGACACACCGTAACATTATATCCTACAAACTACAGTACTACACCACACCACAACCATCCTCGCCTTGTTTCAGTTCCCTCTACCCTCTACCCACTGCCCACTGCCCACTGCCTACTAAATATAACTTCCAATATCACCTACCGACCGCGACCGGTCAGGCGATATCTAACAAACAACAAAAAGGAAAGAAGGATGATTTTATTACATCCTCCTAATAACACAATGTTGTAATATCAGCCGTACAACAGAGGAACATACGAGGATTGATTTCTTACATAAATAATGCTCAGTTCTCCAAAATGGTTCAACTATAATATACTTACGAGTACTATAGAATATACTTCGCCTGCTTAGGCGAAGAATTAATATCATTGGCGAAGACGAACAATTTAGTTATTGGTTGATTACGAAAAACATATGTTTTTCACACAAGTATAAGGTGCTGTGAAGCAGAATAATTTTAATATAGAATGCAGAATGAAGAATATTAATTTACTTGAGAGTGTAAACATTAGCATTGGTAAATCAATTAGTATTCAGATACCTACAACGGGGAAATGTCGTTTTTTGTATGAATAGTACTATTTGAACATATGAAAATTTTCAGTGAAAAATAAATTATTGAAAATTCAAAAGATTCATCTTAAAAAAATATTTAAAAACGGATTGACCACAAACGTACGAGTATGCCCGTCTCTTAAGCGCGCAAAAAGGGTGGTACTGAATACATAATTGATGCGCGGAACCAGAGAAGTGGCTATGTATTTTTTTATAGTTTAGGCGCTACTTACATCTAAACTTGGTTAGACGCATCCTACTATAATAAAAATATAATGACCTGTTTTGGCGGGAAATCGCGATTGCAATAGTTTTAAAATTAATTACGGACGTAATAATAACAAATATCTACAAAAAAAATCGCAGGTACCCAAGTTATAGGTTATTCATCATCTAAAATAATTTGTTCCGTAGTCCATTGTTATCTAATATAGTATTTATGCTGAAACGAATGATAAATTTATGGAAGATGAGTCAGTTTTTTAAAGGCATACAAAAATATGGTAAAATAAATTTAAATAAAAAAACAGAATCAAAAATACACAAAGAAACAAATAAATTCACTAAAGCCATTGAGCAAGAAGATTGGAAGAAAAAATCCATACGGCTATGATTATTGTTTTTAGAAAGTGTTTCAAACTTCACCATAGATACAAAGATCGAAACAAACTTCAAAATACATAGAAGATACCAACAAAGATTTAAAAAACTTCACAATACATAGATACAAAGATCCAAGCAAACTTCACAATACATAGATACAAAGATCTAAGCAAACTTCACAATACATAGATGCAAAAATCCAAGCAAACTTTACAATACAAAGATACAAAGATCCAAGCAAACTCCATAATACATAGATCCAAAGACTCAAACAAACTTCACATTACATAGATACCTACAAAGATCAAAACAAACTTCACAATACGTAGATTCAAAGATCCAAACAAACTTCACAATACATAGATACAAAGATCCGAGCAAACTTCGCAATACACAGATACAAAGATCCAAATGTGGGCAAACTGCTATTTAGTAAAAGTCTTTAAAACACATTATTAATATTATTTAGGATAGACTCGCATTGCATGAAGCTGCTGTTACTTAGTGGGGAAATATTCATCAGTCCATATAATATCTACATATCAACTAGAAACTAGGAATGTCACCAAGTTAGTAGAGGTCTTCCTCCAGTCTGTGTTGGTGTAGATCGGAAGTTATATTATTGGCCTGTCGTGTCGCTGCGCTGCGCTGGCTAACTCTCGGTAGTATTAGGAACACAGGCGGGCGAGGGGCGAGGGGGGGGGGGGGAGGTCAATAGTCGGCCGTAATAGGCGAGTAGGTACACAGACCTACCTATTACAGTACGTCTAGCTCTGACAACCTTGGGAACGTCAAATAAAGCTATTCGTCTAATATCTCACGCTATACTATACATACATACAACCGCACACATCCACAAGTAGGTAGTACCTACTGGGTTCCTACAACGTCTATATTAAGCTTTAAAAGCTCATAATATTATAATCATTCTGCGTTTCACTTAAATGTATACTTACACCCTTAGTAGGGATAAGAGATTGTTTAAAACAGTATTACAAATGGCTATAACGATAGACTCGCAAAACGAAGGTTTCGGAATCGATTCCCGATGAGTGCTACGTTTTGTGGGTGAACCCGGGTTTCGTTTGCTTTCTGCTCCGACGCGCGACGTTTCGATCTCCGTTGCAGGGGCCATGTTCAGGGTGAAGTTAGGTGATTCGTGACGTCGCGTCGCCCCCCTCAGTGGGCATTCTGGCCCCTTGGGGTGGTCAGCCCCCCTCAGTGGGGATTCTGGCCCCTTGAGGTGGTCAGAATAAATAAATGCATAATATTATGTTGGATGACGGATGACGATGTCGATTTGGTGGATTATGATGTATAAATATTTATCGTCCGTTTAAAGTAGAATATCTATTGCAAATGGCAAGTTTATAATAAATATGTTCGTTTTTAGTTTCTAGAAAATTATTAATTCAGTGGCCAGTAGTAAAAGTAATAGCTAGCGTTTACTATTTTTATTTATTAATTCAGATTAGTGTCATTAATAAAGTAATCTTTACTGCCTATCTAGTAAATTTGACTTAAGTCTGACAACATTATTTTATTTTTACATAACTCGATAAAATATGCTTGTATAAAATCATTGTAAGCTTAGTTGACTGCTCAGAGCTCCTAGGTCTAATATCGATAAATGTTCTTACACTATGTTTCGTGTCCCCATCTACAAAAAAGCCTACAATAAAAATTCTTATATTCAACATTCTTGTTTGGCACACAACAATGAATTTAGCTATATTGATTTCACAAACACTAAACTATCCACACTAAAAATATGTTAAAGACACATCCACAGACTTAACTTCTCTCTTAAATAATAACTTCCATTTCCTATTCCAATTCCTTTCCCTCTCCATAAAAAAAAAAAAAAAAAAGTAAATAAAAAATAAATTAAATTAAAAAAAACAATTATATGTAATACATTATACATATATTTAATTTTCTGTTTTTGTTACTGCTAACGCTCATTCTGCGAAAACCTGTAATTGGAGTTTTTTTCAATCATTAAGATGTTTACTTATATGTTATTGTTCTCTGTTGGTTTTCCTAATAAAATTTAATTTACAAAAAAAAAAAAAATTTTTGACATTAGAAAAAAAATCGTACGAATAACAAACATGTTGCCTTCATGTAAAAAATGATCGAGATTCACTGCACTTGGTGTACTAACGCAATGTCATATGCACCATTGGGTGCGGTAAGGGAGAGTACAGAGTACAGAGAATTTATTTTAGAAAGATTTTTTCGGGTAGGTACTGGCAGAAATTTCTTTATAACTCCCTTATGGTTGGACAGGGCACAAGGTTTGGAATGATGATGATGTATAATATAGGAGTTAGTTAGTTGCAAATGGCCTCTAGTAACTCTAGTATAACCCCTTTCGAGGAATTGGTCGAGTTACCACCGATGGATGGTGATGCGATGTTCACCAGGACTAGGTGTAGTGAACCATGAAACTACTCGGAGTAGTGCTGGCGCGGGCGGTACTGAGTACAAAGGAGCTGCTCTACTGACTGTAGTGTGCACCCCGCCGACCGAATGCACTTCCCCCTCCGTCGTCGTGTCGCCCCGCTCGCGCTGTAGCGTCTGGCTTCGTTATATTATAACTAACTAACCATCACGTAGCTCAATCACAGATAACTATCGACGTAGTTAAAAACGTGCTAACCACGTGCTAACGCTAACGATTTGACCGATCACAATGACATTCGTTCAATACCACGTTCGCCGAGCCGAGCATTTCCGATCTGAGCCGAGCGGAGCCGATGCACGCGATATCGCGGCCGTACGTCAAACGTCAAATCATCGCGCTTGTCGGATTTTTTATTATGTCGACTGCTTTTCTCAATATTTGGCTTGCCGAAAACCGGCTAAATGCAATACGGCACTTGAGAAAGATTGAATGAAGATATGTGCGAATAAGATATATCTCGGGAAATGGCTCGCGACTAGAAGCGCTCGTTTAATAATCCCGATCGATAACTCTTAACGCGTGTTCCATTGTGATCGCGAAAACGTTAAACATCCATGGGTAAGAAATCGTTATCACGTCGCTTATTACCGAGTCGGTAGTGATCTGTGATCGAGCAACAGGGATGATAGAACGCCATATTACTCTGTCCGGGCACATTTCCTATGCTTCCTCTACATTCATACATCGCACGCACGCTAGCCGAATTATTAGAAATAACACGACATTGTAATCCTATTAAAAAAACAATTTTTTTCATGAAAATCATAAACAGTTAGATTCGAGTTGCCGAAATAACTAATACATACGAGTATGGCCGTCATCAAAAAGTCATCAAAAAGATGTATTTGTACGGGAACAGAAATTTCTCCGTTGCTATCTACCGGATTATGTTCACTTGTAATTAGTAATGTGCTTTGTGCTTCACACCATATCCTGTGTTTTCCAAACTTAATGACTTTTCCAGTTAGACAATCTGACCTTATACTACGAGCGATGTCCGATGGTATAGGACTGGCTGGATTGGGAGTCGGGAGACTCGGCTGGCCTTGAACCGCGCGTGCCCCCGCCGGCGGGGCGCGGGGGGCGCGGGCGGGGGGCGCGGGGGGCGCGGGCGGGGGCGCGGGCGGGGGCGCGGCGCCCGGTCAGGGAACCGACAGCTCGCGGATTGTGCAACACAGACCCGGCTGGAAAATCCCTTGTATACCCGAACCATTTCATCCAATTTTAAATGATGTAATCCAAATCGATACACGTAACAAACATTATGAAATGATAAGAGGATAAAAATTCCAAGTTCCCAGCTAGTAACTGATTGAAACATGAAAATGGAAAATGTGTAACAATATCCAAGTGGAATGTTCAATATGAACATAAAAAAAACTTAAAAACTAATTTATTAAATTCAGTTTTTAGGGGCTTTCTTCAAGAACAAACTTCGAAATGAGGTTACATTAGAGAAAAAACGACAAAAAGTATAATAATTTACCATCTTATATAATACTACGAACTTCAATAAAAATCCCACTCATTCCTTATTTGATTTAAAGTCTATTGGGTCTTTTTTCAGTCCAGCACAACCTACCGATTTTTTCAACAAGCTAATCCGCGATTTTAAGATTGTCAGTGTGATAGAAATATGGATAATTTACGTTATGTACGCTTTCATTGCCCGTACCACTGTCTCGGGCTATGTATTATAATTGTCATTTCCATCACCCAAACCAACCAGAGTCGGCCCAAATTAATAGTAGTAGGGAAACGCTAGTTTATATCCCGATCATTATTTCTTGGTAATTACTACTACCCGTATAGAGACCGGCATACTGCCTCGCCAGGACCCTCATCCCAGACATCCACCCGTGCATCTGCGGTCAGTCAGAGTTTCAATGGAGAGGGGACATGGGACATGGAAGTGAAGGGATCAATTGAGGAGGGCTTCTGGAAAAGAGGGGAGGGGACAGAATGCATGTATGCATCTCACACTATCATCCTATCTGGCAGACACGTCCCATAAAACCAACAGCCAACAGTGTAGAAATTAATGGAATTGGTGTTATTAGAAATGATTATGAACCATTATGAACACGCGTTCTAGACATTAAGGCCAATCTACGAATACTTGTACGGCTTAGAATAGCATTATCATAATAAAGCAATGGATAAACAGTTTAGAAGGCATTTTTATTTATTTATTTATGTAACCACCTCAACACGCCAGGAGGTCCAATTACAGAGGGGAACAATATTTTATGATTAACATTTCAGTTATGATATTATGAACAATAATTAACTATGTATTTTGCATGTATCTAAAAAGGTTTTTATTTTGAATCTGGTCGCGATCCGTCGGGAGTTTACAACAGAACTCGGGACGCGGACGTGGAGCTGACTCGAGAAGATGCTCGGAAACTGGCAGCCGATCGTACCTATGTAGGTACAGCTTGGAGTTAGTTTGTGGAATCCATATGATCCGATGATTTTCAAGTACGCCTAAACGGTTTCCAAAAATAGGAATAAGCCGTGGCGGAGTGATATTCGATCCAAATATCATAAGATTTGAAGTCAGCAACGTTACCTCTGGGCCACTACCGACTCACAAGTTAGTAATAATGTTGGCGAGTAAGTATTCCTTTAGGAATGTACGAGGCTGGAAGTGGCGGAGAGAGTAGTGTGCAGTACCAACCTACCTACTACCTACTACCTACTACCTACCTACCTACCTACCTACCCACACAGCGGGCAAGTCTGGTTCGGCTGGAGCAGTGAACCTGCGCGCTCTGTATTCCGTATGCAGATATGCGGTGGTCGTGTCGTGCCTCCGTACTGTGCCCTGTCCCTAGTCCCTACTCACCATATACTATGTGCTAGGTAGGTACTAGTAGGTGGTGCCTACCGAACGCACTCGGACTGTGTCACGCTCCACAGCGCCCGCCATGCAACACGAGCAACTCTTCGTTATTGTTACTGTCGGATCATTTTAGGAATTCAGATAAACTAAACTTAACATGTTGCCGTTGCATCGATATTACGAAAGTTGGACGATTTAAATCATTATAAAAACTCTAAAACAAAGAGCCTTGTACTGTACCTAGTATTTTTAGTTTTTTTTTCAAAAACTATCGAACAACCTGCCAAAAGTAGGTCAGTTGGGGATCTATCTACATTTCATTTATTTTTATTTATTTCAATGATTATATTAATCCATGTTTTACATAAAATACAGACAAATTACAGTTCTGGATTTTGTCCCTCCACAGGGCCTAGGGCACGTGCAGAAGTGTCGAGTTTTTACGTTTATGTTAATTATTCTTTTCACAGCTGCTATAACATAGATTGCCTCTTATCTTTTATGTCATAATGAAGGATACACCATTTTCAGCTTGTCTAGTCATATCACCCATCAGATTTGTCGAGTGTTTATATCTTTATTTAGTAAGTTGTATAATTTGGTGACAAAAAGTTGAAATGTCTCTGTCCGTAGGCCGTTTTTGTTTATGGACGTAATACCTACTTGTCTACATGTCTCGCCCATGTTCCGTAGTTATGTAGTCCGTCATGATGTGTCTGACACATTCAGTACCGAAAATTCTTCAAAAAGTCTGTTAGTACTACATATAGTATAATAAATAAATATGTGCATGTAAATTTAATCGATGGACATTAATTTGTTTATACTAAAAAGAAGTCATTCATAATACACCAAGATGATAAAGTATAAAGGTCAGACTGTAATTTATTGCAGTCATCAATTGTTTTTATGTTTTTGAATAATTTTAGGTAATATGAATATAAAAAATTGTAACGGTCCGATGTTGGATCCTTGCAGTACCTATGCCTGAGGATACGGAATAACCTTTCTCATTACGAACCGAACATGAGTAAGTACTAGTTTCCTTTATCTATTTTTGTACTCCGGTGGCGATGCGATGGCGTGAAACGTGTACCAGGATCGTGCTGCAGTGGTGAGGTAGCGCACTGCCAGTGTACTGTGTAGTAGTCGGCAGCCACCAGCCACCAGCCACCAGCCACCAGCCACCAGCCACCAGCCACCAGCCACCGTGTACACACTATAGCGTGTACACACTATAGCGTGACTCCCTTCATTAGGGTTAAACGGGTCAAACGACTAAATGGATGAACGGAGCATTTATCTCTTGGTACCGACCGACATAGCGGACTCCTGTTCCCGATCTGACGACTGTTCTCATCTCATTATTGTCTGCCTCTGTGTGTAGTGTGTACCTACACTTGCAACTGGCTCTGAACTCTGAACACGATAATCTGATCAACAATAGCGGCCAATAACGAGCATTCCTAGTTAGTTCATGTTCACATAATATCATCATAATACGCTCCTAACTTACTTTCTATAGTTAGGGTAATTATATTTGTGGAAAGTTGTAAGTTGACTAACTAATACTAACTCACGACGCAATTTTCCGGACGGGGTTGGCAGGGAGGATGGAACGCCACACCACTCTGCCTTGGCACACTTCCTTAACGCCACACCACTCTTATTGTAAGTCCTAATAATGGCACACTTCCTTAGCTTGTGTGGTAAAGGAAACATACTTTTTATTTATCTATTTATTTATTTATGCATAAGGGTTTATCAGTAGTTGTCAAAATTAAAATACTCAGAAGAGTTCGTGCCGAATAATATTAGAATATATCAAATCTTATTAAAAAAATAAAAATTTTATTGTAAGATTGACCCGCAATAATGAGAATGAACACACCACTGCCACAGACTTTGTATTCTCAATTTAAAATTATATAGAGTTGTCATAACTCTCACATTTAAGTGTCTCCTTTAAAGAATCAATGAGTTCTGTGGCAATGTGGTAATAAAAAACCTAATTTTCATGGCTTTGTAACACTAATTTCTACGTAAAACAAAAACCTGGGCTTTATACAAATATGATGAAAGATTTGTTTTCCAAGGTCTTTAATAGACTTCACCTCCTCAAGAGGGATATCATTAAGAGAATATTGGAATTCGATCCTGTTTTTCAACCTGTAAAAGCTCATTTTACAGCATTTTGATACATTCAACTTAAGTTTATTGACTGTACACCAATTAAAACAAGTTATTCAGATTTTCTTGAAGGATTAGACAATCATTTAAACACTTAATCTCTATATACATCTTCAGGTCATCGGCAAACAATAACACTTCAACACCGCTAAAAATCTTAACTATATCATTGATAAAAAGTATAAATAGAATAGGACCTAAGTGAGAGCCTTGTGGCACTCCACTTGTGGCTTCAAATACATAAGATTCAAATGAATGTATTTTAACACAAAGTTTTCTCTTACTAAGGTAAGATTTGGCCAAATAAGGATATCACTTTCTAGGCATGTTGCATAAATATAATGATTATAAGAGTAATTGTAATAGTTACGGTAGATAATAGATTGTAATGAGGTAAGAATTTAGCTTAGCACAGCAAAAGTAACATATAATAATATGATGAGTGATAGTGAGGTGAAGTGATATGGAAAGTGGAAATTAGTTGTGAAGCAGCATTGGAATAATGGAAGATGAATATGACTTACTTTCCGAAGAGCGGGTGCCAGAGCGGAGTGTGGGGGTCGTGGGGCAGCTGCAGGTCCTCGGGCGGGTGGGTGGAGCTGCCCCACCTCGGGCGGCTCCAGCAGGTTGTGCAGCGACTTGACGGTGATGCGCGGGCGCGGCTCCGGCGGCGCGCCGGGCGGCGGCCGCGCCGCGCCGGCCGCCTGCTTGCCGCTGCTCAGGTAGTTGTTGTTCTGGTAGTAGGCGTGCGGCGGCCGGCCGCGCTGCCCGGGGCTGTACTCCCGCGCGGGCCGTACCCCCGCGCCGCCGTACCCCGCCCACGGGAAGGGCGGCACCCCCACCCCGCCGCCCCGCCAGCCGCGCGCTATGGGACTCGTCCTTGCCGAGTGTCCCTCGCGCCTGCTGGTGTTGCTGTTGCTGCTGCTGCTGCTGCTGCTGTTGTTGCTGTTGCTGTTGATGGTGGTGCTGAATTTTCGCCGCTTGAGCGAAAATATTCTGAGCCTCCGAACTCTTTAGGAAATTGGCCTCCATACTGTTTTTGACTGATCTCTGGAAGTTAGACCCGTTGGCTTGCGCCATGGCCTCCTGCCACATGGCCAACTCGAGCTGGTTCCCGTAGTCCAGGGGGGGCATGCCCGGGTACCCGGAGTTCACGAACCTCTGCTGCTGGGAGAACATCTGGCCCAGGTCGGGGTAGGCGGCCTGCGCGGGGTACCCCGGGGGGACGGGCGAGTTGAGCGCCTTGAGGAAGTCGGCGTTCTGCGAGCACGCCATGGCCGCTTCGAACTGGCTGAGGTAAGGAAGCCAGAGTACTTGGTTGAGGGCGGCTGACGTGGCGGCGTCTATGTCCCCAGCCATGGCCTCGGCAGCGGGAGCGGCTCCCATCCCGGAGAGAGATCGCAGTGGACTCTCGGCCATTGGTAGAGCGGCTGTAGAATGTACTTTGGCTACTTCTGGTAAATTGTTGGGTGTAGTTGGTTTCGGCTGTTTATGTTCTTTGTGCTTGTGAGAGTCCTTTTCAGAAAGGTGTCTTTGTTTTTGGATAATACCTTCTAGCTGCGATAGTGAAACTACTAAAATATCTGGGTCTTGTAACACAGCCGGAAATGCGAAAGCTTCGGGTAATCTGAGTTCGGGCCTTTGTAACAATAAAGCGGGTATTTCTCTGGCGGGTGAAGCGAGTATGGCGCTAAATCTTTCTTTAGGAACTAAAAGAGGATCGGGAACCTCGAACTCGGAACTACACCTCAAGAGCTGTAGTTGCTCTAAAGGACTCGGTTCTGATGAACTTCGATGCGACCTTGAATCGCTTTTCTTTTGTTTACTTTCTAAAACGCAAAGTTTGTTGAGTTTTTGCAAAGGAGGTTCGTCAGTGCTATCTTTCCTGTATCGTTTTTCTTCTGGTTCACCGAATGATTTTGTTTTCTTTACTTCTTCAGAACAACTGCTTACAGTGGGACTTGCTGACTTTCTGCTTTTGCCCAAGTTAAGAGGTTCGTTTTGGTGTTTCGTGATTGTCAATTCTGACGAAAAACACATTTTAGGAGATGGTGATGCGAGCAACGTCTCTAAAAATAGCGACTTGGAATTACATCTACTTTGTGGTGTTGGGAAGAGTTCAGGAGATGGGGGAACTGCTGGTATTCCACTCGGTTGAGGAGATTGTACAGTATCAGAACCTCTTGAAACAGGTCTGGGACTTTCAATTCTTGGAGAAGGACATAAACTTGCGGGCCTTTTGCGACAACTTAAGTCTTTTGGCATTTCGTCACTTTTGTTCGAGAGGTCATCATTTACATCATTTATGACATCAGAAGATTCTTTTGGAGATACGTTCATACGCAAATCAGTTGGCATCATATCATCTCCTGAATCCTGAATGTCACTTTCTTTGTCTCTAATACAGTCGTTAATGGATTGATGATAATCTTCTTCTCGATCTTTAGTTATTGTTGTTTGTATGTAGTCAGATTCCGAGGCTTGCTCTCCGGAAGAATAATCTTCAGATTCAACTATTTCGTTATGTTCATTTTCTACCTCTGATTGGGGTTCATCTTGTGAAATTATATGATTTGATAGTGGGTTTAGATCAGTTGTTTCATCTATGTGACTTTCAGTGCCTTCATGTTTATCGCTTTCAACGTCCTGTTCCTTTTCGTCGGCTATAGGATCACTTATTGCTTCACTACAAGGAGACTGTTCAGTGACTAGTTCTTCAGTTTTTTCATACGTTTCCTCCGCATATTCTTCTCCTTGATTAAGATTATTGCTGAGATGATCTTCGTCTAAATCTTCTGTTATTTGTTGTAAATGAAGGAGACCTTGAGCTGCCGTCATGCTGTTTTGCCCTGGAGAATCCAAGGATTGCTCGAGTCGATGAATTATATCAGATACTGGTGCATCATCCATCAACATTTCTTCATCATCTTCATCGTAATCTCCGTCAATAGTGTCATGATTTTCCGAAACAATATTTGTAATTTTGTCAAAATCATTTCCAATTATATTATGATCTTCGCACCCCTTTTCAACTAAAGAATCTAGCAATTCATTGGCATTAATAGTTTCGTGGTCGTGGTTATCTAAATCTACCGGCATATAATGACTTTCTGTAATACTCTCGAAGAGGTCTTTAGCGGCGACTAATCCACCTTGGAACACATTATCTTCTTCTATCATCTTATTCTCTGACCTCGAGTTTTTTTGGAAAAAGTCATTTTGGTGGTTTTCAACTGTTTCGGGAATGTCAAACTGAACAATATCTCTGTCACATTCGTCTTCTGATAGAAAGGGAAATTTAGCAAATTGTCTATGGAGAGAATCGGGTGCTGATTGATCCCCCGAGGGTTCCTCAGGATCAGGGGTACTGGTGCGCTGTTGGTTGAATTCTAACTCCGCAACGGCGAGTAACTTATCTAACGGGGTGGGGTTAAAGTCTCTTTCAGGAAGAGTATCGTTCGAAGATGGTGACGGCTCCCGGTGTTCAGAACGCTGCGGTATGTGAATAGTATGAGACGGAATGCTTATTTCTAAATCCGGCAAATTCCAGGCACATCTTGAATTTTCTTTAGAATTGTCAAAGTCCAGCCTGGAAATTCTTTCGGAAGAATCTTCGTGACCACTTTCTGCGGAAGGACGTGATCCGTCTTCGGAGTCCGCTCCTCGGTGGCCCACGTCGGGCGAGAGGGGTGCGGCGGGGGCGGCGGCGGCGGCGGGGGGTGACGGATCGATAGCCTCCGCGCGGGTGGGAAGGGCGGCGCGGCGCGCTGGCCGGGAGCGGCGCGGGGGTCGCGCTCGGCGGGCGGGCGGTCGAGCTGGCGGTAGGCGGATGGCGTCGAAGGTCTCCGTTCGCGGCAGAGCGCGCCAACCGATGGGGGTCCTGGTGAGCCGCAGGCGGTTTCGGGGGTCGTAGTCCTCGCAGTGCACCTGCAGCACGGTCGTGTCCAACTGGCGCACCCATAGGAACAGCGGGCGCAGGCGAGGCGGCGGGAGCCCGGCGCCCCCGGCGCTCTGGCTGCGTCTCGAGCCCCGCGCCCCCTCTCCGCGGGGGCCGGGGGGAGCGCTGCCCGCCCTGGCGCCCGCCATGCGCCCCCTCAGCCCCTCATGTCCCCGGCCCGCCGCCGCCGCCGGGACTGGAGCCCGTATTCTTCTCTTCAGCGGGCGCCTCCCGCTCGCACGACCATCCCACGCTGGGGGCGGCCACTGCGCGGCGCGCGCGCTGCCGGTCCTGGGAGCACTGCGCGGTATTCCGGCTCGGCACGCCGGGCACTGCACTAGGGCGACACTGCACTAGGGCGACACTGGCACTGCACTGCACGGTATCCGGTGGCGCGGGGGCGCGGTACGTCGCTCGGCAGTGGTGGCGCACGATCGCTGCTGCCGCTCGCGAGGGGGCGACTGACGTGCGCGCGCGCGGCTCCTCCGGCGGGGCGGGGGAGCGGGGGAGCGGGCGGGCCGGGGGGGAGGGCGTGGTCACGTGGGCCGTCCCTCCCGGCGTGCGATGGGAAAATCGACCTTACTCACTTTTCCGGTTTCCGTTATCATTACAGAATAGTAAATATTATGATTTGCCCACTCATTTTTTTTAAGCAACCAATTTGTTGTTAAATAACCAGTACGGTAGTAGTTTGTAATTTCATTTCCATTAACGGATTTTTTTACCTCACAATTTTTTCATGGATTTAAAAAAAAAAATATTTCCCCTTTTTATTACACATCAGTGGTATTCCTGAGTAAATTAGCTATGAATATTACTGACTTATTATTGTAATATAATTTTATTTGACACAAACAAATGTACCGCTAATAATAACAATAATAATACAATAACAGGAGACCAGCCGCAGCCCTACCTACTATTACCTAAATGATATCTTTTTTTGTTAATATAATATTCATCACTCAATAATCAAATAATTATAGAGTAACGCTTGATATAGTAGAGTAGTAACCAATGATATCAAAATAAACAAAATAATACGAAACAAGAAGAAAAGGAACGCTGAGAAGAGGATGAACGAAAGGAAGAAGATATATACTTTACAATAAAACGATTAAAAAAATTATGAAAAAATAGTTCATGTTTTCAAAACATGTTGTTTTTCTACTATATTAAAAAATAAGGTAGGTACTATAAATATTGAGTATGGATATACTAAATTCTAAGTTAGCTAACTTAGAATTTAGTAAACAAATACGAGAGATGGCTGATAACCTATTGTCTGTAATTAAGTTACATGTCATACGTATTAACTTATTATGGTTTATTGATGACTGGAATTATATTGCGTTATTATGTAGTTACTGCACGTCATAACTGTACACTATCAAACATTTGGTAAAATAAACAAATCATAGTCGTGACCTCATCGGGAATCGAAGCTCAAACCTCCATAGTTAGGATTACTAACTTCTATACTACAGTATACAGTATATAGTACCTACAGTAAGTAGTAAGGGTCCAATACAACACAAAACATTTGGGGTATTTTGTATAAAATATTGTCATTTTTTTGTGACATAATCGCGAAATTTCCTGAAAACTCATGAAAATTATCAATATTAAGGTATCCATCTAAACATAAACATTGCATCTTACGGATAGTAGAATATATTGGACTCCGCAGCGTCAGTTGAGGCTAGAAATGGCGTAACACTGGGGGACTTGCGCCCTGCTGGAGCTGAGAAGAATAGCTGGAGAGGGAGGAGAAGAGGAAGTGTGTAGGTACCTACTCAACTATACTATACTATGTATTCTACAGTGCAACTTTACGCAAAATACGCACTAAACATCAACAACTTCATTTCTTGATTTTATTAGACAAGTTAGTATTACATGTTTTGTTTTTATTTATTTAAATTTGTTTTTATTTTTGGGCTTATGTGAGTCTAGTAACGACACAAACCTTAGACCAGAAGCAATTACTAAGCTTTCTCAACAAAAGCGCAAGGTATTGTCGTTATTTTAATACGTTATTTAGAATGTCAGTATTTGTAATAATTAGAATCCGATTTTGAAATGAAAATTGTTATTGGTAAATAGAATTTCAGGCAATTTTCAGGAATTTCGTGATAAGTTATAAATAAAATTTTGATCACGTGTTTGCCAAAAATGCTTTAATTTTTTTTACCGTAACGTAACGAAACGTTGTGGCGAAAAACAGTGACGATCTGAGAAACTAATAACATTCATAGAATTTACAAGAAAAGTCTGTTAACAAGTCAGTATCGCAGTTAAGTGAGTTTTAATATTTCATCCGTCAGTACCCTACCTTGGAGGAAACACTAATATATTATTATTGTTATGGATAATTTATATAGCGCTGTTATCGTATAAATATATATACCTCAAGGGCGCTATATAGATGTATATAGTCAGTACCTAGCGTGAATTTTCTGAAAGATGTTTCGAATAGTTTCACTGACTAAAACTTTTTACCTTTAACTGTAGATGTTGCGTCGTTTAGACTCATTATTAATTTATCAATAAACTGCAGTTATTTAAAAAAAAAAAAAGAAAGCTCAGAGAGTAAACAAATGGTCAACGGAAATTTGGAATTTATTATTAATATTGATGTGAGTGTTAATAATGAGTGTTATTCTGTGTTAGAAAATGTAATTTAATGTTTTATAAAATTTCATTGTTAGATGAAGGTAGAACAGTAGCGTTGGTGGTGGGGGAGGGGGAGGGGTGTTGGTAAACAGAAGGGAGCTCCGCACCCCGCACCCCGCGCCCCGCCGGCCCCGCCCACGCGGCACGGACACAGCCTGATCGCCCTGATCATTAAACGCTGCAGCTGCACCCGTCAATCAACAACAACAACTTTACTGATAACTACAATGGTGGCCCCCGCCCTCGTAGTGTAGCGGCTGACACGCTGGATTCACATCGCGGAGATTCTAGATTCGATTCCCAGTGAGTGGAAACTTTGCAGACATTCCTCCCTGTGATCTTCCTCGCCTGCCGCCTGCCGCCCCGTCCTCCTGATGCGGGCTCCTGACGTCCTGACCCGGTGAGCTGTAAAACAAAACATACTCAATGGCAATTAGTAAAGGTTACTAACATTATTATGTATCTTCTAAGTAAGTATTGTTTATTTTCAATTGAGAAATAATGGCAAAAACGTAAAATTTATCGAATTTCAAAATAATGCAAAATGTGAAACCTTTTCAGATTGTCAATTCAACAGAAGTAATTCATAACTTCATACCGAATAATGAATCGTAATCCTAATTTTTATGATGCTCGGTACAATCTTTTTACTATGATTATATTATTACGTAAACTTATAAAATATATCGACATTTACTACCTTATTTGCTACCTTTAATAATTATGTAAGAATATATTAGGACAATTCAAGCACAAATGATTATTAAAATAGTAAGCTTTCAATGCATGGTAAAATAACGCTATACGAACAGCGATAATATTATTAGAATATAACCGCGGGTTTAGCGCTCTCTGTCGGCCATATTACACAACATGCACGAGCTTTCAATGAAAACTCTTTTCTGGTTCGCGTCTCGACTAGGAAACTTTTACTCTGAAAGTACCTGACTTTAGTTTCAGCATTTTCCGCTTGGAGGTGTATCAACCATAGGCAACATTTTTATAAAATAATATTCCCGTTGTAGCGTACACAGTACATAGTAGGTAGGTGCTGCCTTTTAATAGTTAGAGTCACGCAAATATGTAACAATAGTACATTTTGGACGTACGTAACAAAATAGCGATAAAGTTTTGCATAACCTTTGTAAGCTAAAACCGGCCATGTTTATCACATTCACGTGCATCTTAACTGATTTATTTAAGTTATAATAATGGAGAACATGCATCAGTAACTAATGGCATGTCCTACATGCTATTATTTCTCTTGTTCGGTTAATCACTAAATCAGTGCTTTCCAAACTTTGTGCTACCAATACTGGTCCGTAAAAAAAAAAATTCGCGCCTCCCTCCCTATTTTTTTCCTTTTGCATTGTACATTTTGTAATATATTATTAACATTTATTTTTATATTAAACTAGATGATACCCGGCGCGTTGCTGCCGCAGAAGAAATAGGTCATATTATCGTAATATCTAGTTTAAAATAAGGACCCCTATTACCCTTGAAAAAGACACCAATGTGCATATTATTTATAAAAAATGTGTGTGGCAGGTCCGACGCACGAATGGAGTTTACTCTTTAAGTGCAATTGTCATTGAATATACAATAGGCAAAGGAGGAATTAATTGTATCCGCCATCTTGAATAAAAAAATAGTTTCTAAATATAAAATTATTACCGATATTTCCTCGGAAAACGTTGTCCATGTTCATATTATCCATAATCTTTCATTCACCACCTTGGATATCATAATAAACGCTAAATTCGAATTCAGGACCCCTCATGCCCGTGAAATGATACCCATGTTCATATTTCCAAAATAATTTGCATCTGCCATCATCGATTTCAAAATAAACGCAAAATTTGAAATCACAAAAGGGAAAAAATTGCATCCTCCATCTTGAATTAACTGCACAGATATTTTTGTGATTTTTTGCTTTATTTTTCCACCGTTACAGATTTTTTTCCCTTACAATTTGTTACCGGAGCACAATAATTCAAATTTGAAATAAAGATTTAAATTTCCATTTTATCATACATTATTATGTATGCTATAAATATGGTTTTCCTTAAAACAATGTAATGATTTAAAAAATAAAAGAAAGAATGTTTTTTGTTAAATTGATTGAATAAAACATAAGTAGATGTGAATGTTTACGTAATATGAAGTTACTCGAATCACAGAGGATACAAATGACATATGAGATAATACATAGATATAACAGGGGGAATTAATATAATCAGGTCCTGTAAATGGCTCTTCTGGTCATTCATATTCCTTCCTCATCTTAGATGAATTCTATAGTTCTGCCTTCGTTATCCTGTTGAGATGAGAAATAATAACAGGTTTTAGAAAGGTATCAGTAAATAAAAAATCCAATTTTCGTCTACAAGTATTTGGGCTAAAACGTTTACTTAAAAAAGTTTAAGTTTAGTGAAACACCGGAAATGACGGTGAATTTTTCTGTTTTTTATAAAATACTTTTTAAATATTATTTGTATTCTAAATTCAAATAGATTATTTAAAAGTTCACGACTTTAACAAATATTTCTACCTCTTATCTAACTTCTCTGCCTCAAAATATGTAACGTATTCATCGGTGAAATATTTCAGAAATTTGGTAAATATTTTGTAGCGCGGGAAATTTCACGAAGTTAGGAAAAGTGTACGCGGCCCACCTCTACATCATGATCATGATAATTATTACATGCTTTGTATATAATACACCTGCTCTTACTAGAAGCTGACCTTCACGGACTGAAATGATGATTACTACAAGTGCTAGAGTTGAGGGATTCTGCTATCGTTTCCTATTCAATTCTAATTTTTATAAATTCACGAAATTTCCAAATACTTTTCTTAATATTTGAATTGTAAAGTAAACAAGTTTGAAAAATGTATATTTATTTTTTCACAACGGTTTGTGTACAAAGATATTGAATTTATATTGTTGAATTTAAATTAAGTCACGAGAGTGAGAATGTTAATAAGTTTATTAGGTAGTGAGTAATGATGAGTAAAGTTTTTTATATATAAAGCTAGCATGGTCGTCATCATTGTTGGAGGGGGTAGATTTAAAAGAAATTTAACCGAAAAATGTCAGTGCGCTATTGTAGATGGCGAGAGAGATAGTTACCAACGCAACGCCGCGCCGCGCCGCTAATAGTAACCATTATGTTGTATGTATGTAGAAATAGGCGCCACCTTATCATAAGTACCTACACACTACGTATCAAGATAAGTGAATATCTAGTATTAACGTAATACATTCTACAGTATATTATAGTCGGGTGTGTCTAGGTAATCCAAGCTGAAAATATTATATTAATTCTCAGGACCCATTCCTAACGTTATTTCAGTTTTGTTGGACATTTTCGACTCGTACTTACTACAAAAGATAATAATTCGATTCCCTCTCCATTTGCGATTACGTTGCGAGTCATTAACTTAACATACCTACCTATCCAATACCCAATATCCAATAACCACAATAACCATATTTTGGTAATGTTAACAAAAGGAAATGCTCTTTGTGTCCTTTTTCCAGTTAGTGAGTTGATGTATTTAAAGATTTTCGTATCGAATATTAAAGAAGAAAATTTTATTCGTGAAGGAGACTTTAGGAGTGTATAAACTGTCATTAGTTATTAATCTAACTCATATATACAAGCTAATTGTTATTAGATAACGTATAATATTATATGACGCCTCTAGAATGAATAATGTGAAATATGCACGTTTTTTAGTCAGTTAACAAAACAGGGTTATTTTTTATCAGTTATTAACAAAAAAAAAAAAAATTCCTGAATTCAGTATCGTTAATAGATACCCATTTCAATAAAAAAAACATATCCTTTCTCAAATAAAAAAAAAGAAAAGTGCACCCAAATAATTCCTCAGAAATAGTAAAGACTTGGTCACCGTCCGCCCGCGTACGGCCGTGCGCACCCCCCACCGCGCGCACTCCCCTCCCCTCGTCCAGCTCAACCAGCTGTAAATTGGGTGAACGTAATTTGTAAAAATTATAGGAATAAAAAAAATAAATCATGAAAATAAAAAGTACTTTTTTTTTTTTTATTGAAATGGGTTCTATTAACGATAAACCCTGAATTCAGGTTTTTTTTTTGTTAAGACTAAAAATAACCCCTGTATAGACAATTGAGGAAAGTCGAAGCGCTTCCAGATGTCTCCGTTAACACGCCACCTTCATTAGTTAGTAGATACCTAACGTATTACATTATATTATGATGCCTCTAGAAAACATGCTCTTTACTAGGTATTCACTTTTCCGAATTAATGAATGTAATACATATGAAGGAAAAAAATGAGGTAAATGAATACTCTTAGGTTTTCATTGAAGATGTCGGCATGCGGCAGTCTGTTACCTCGGACGAATAGTAATACGCGCCCTCTTCTCTCTCCGCCCCGCCGTAATCTAATCATATTACATTTCGTGATAATGATGACGTGATGTTATTAGCCTTATTATATCAGCGTGTCCTCCGGAGTCCGCCGGGCGGGGGCGGGGGAGGGCCCTTCACATTCACAGCTCCCAGCTCGGGAGACGATCTGAAGGGTCCGCGTGGAGGAGGAGGCCTAGCCTCGAAACGAAAGTGAAATTTACCTACCTACCTCATGAATTCACAGTTTCGCGGTCTGAAATTTGATAAAATCGTGCCGTGCTAGGCCATCAGGATAGACAAGACAAGATAGTATATACATATAAGTAAGGTATAAATTTGCGGCAGTATTTTAAGCATTTTGTAAAATGGGTAAACACTCTTTATGTAAAACTTATGTAGGTACCTACTTAACTTGTCTTTATGTATGCGTTGGTATTATGTGTCCTTATGACCACAGCAACTTCATTGAATATAAAAGTAATCTATTTAATAAATATATTTTATGCGTTTGGAAGTGTAAATATAAAATATTATTGAAAATGCATACTAAATTATTATTACGATTGAAATAATAACTTAATTTTTAACAATGTGTAGTAAAATTAATGAACTACGGATGTTGGATGGTTAGGCGAAATCGCTAAATAGAAGGACTCTAAGGAGAAGAAAACTGAGGGCAGCTACTAACTAACTAACCATCACGCCATTTTCCCGAAGGGGTAGGCAGAGAGGATAGAACGCCTCACTGCTCTGTCCTGGCACACTTCCCTTACTTCCTCCACATTCATGCATCTTCTCATGCACGCACGTCGATTGTTCCGACTTTTCACATGACCACTTTCTCGGCCTTCAGAGACTTCTACATCCAGACAAACTCGCATCGTAAATCCTTTTAGCCATTCTTTCATTATTCATTCGCTCCACATGATCGAACCATCGTAAAATACCTTTCTTAATTTTGTAGATAATGCTTATCTCAGCCTTGCATTCTGTTCTAATTTCAACATTAGGGCACCTATCATACATGTTTTTTTCAAAAAATTTGCCTGAGAGATCGCATTTAAGCAGCATTCAATCTACTTTCGTCCTTTTATTCCAACTCCATGCTTCGCTTCCATACATTAGGGTTGGTACCAGGACTCCATTATGAACTGCTTATTTAGCCTCTTGAGATAGACACTTATTTGCTACGACAGACTTACCGACACTAAACATCCTTTCTCCACAATATTTATCTTAACCTCCACTCGTATGCATATATATCCTTGTCCATCTGGTTTTATATTATATCCACTCATAAAAAGTTATCAAGATTATTTAAGAAGGTTAAATAATCGAAATGTGTAAACCTAAGACCTACATATTATGTACAAAGTATCTGTAGGTATACACACGTGCGTGAGAGGTGAGGGTGAGGGGTGAGGGGTGAGGGGTGAGGGGTAGCTAGAGCAGAGCACCGCGTACCGCGTCGATTTAATCAAGTCCTTTCAGCTGTAATAAGTGTCGGTATATTGAGTTACAGGGCAGGGGGATGATTGGCTGAAGGAAGGAAGGAGCGAGCGACATCCAACCTGGATACATTATTACTTCAATTACTGGGCGAGGAGGAGCTGGAACTGGGTACTGGGTACTCGCTAGTAGGTAGTAGGTAGGTACCACCCCACCTCACCCCACCCCACCCCACAACGGGACGACTCATGCGGAGAAATATCACTCGCTAATATTATATTCTTTTTCTGCCGAAAACTCTGAGTAAAAGCTTTTTGATGGAAATGTTTAATCATTATTTTATACGAGAGGGCGCGAAGTGGGGGCCGTGACGTCAGAGGGGGGGGGGGGGGGGGGGGGCGCCTAAATATATAATCCCGCTACTGACAGCCAAATAAAATGGGCTCAATTCAATGAAATACGGATAACTTGAGGGCATTTACACTGTTCCTCTCTCCCCCCGCGAGCACCTGCCGCCCTCCCCAGCCCTTCCTACCGGGATGGATATTGTCCTGTTATGACAATGTTGAGGAAGCCAGCCTTATAAATATATAATATACTTTTCAATACAGAAAATCATAAAATTGTTATATTTTTTTTATCAATACTGTACAAACTTCAACTTTTGACGATGTAAAACATTTCTGGAAGTATTCCAAGTCCTTGTAAAAAGATACTGATATTGAGTGTGTCCACATTACAATTATTGTCTGTTAGCTTTACCGATTTATAAAATCCACTTTGGAATAAAACGTATTTCTTGCTTATAGACCAGTCAATATAAATATGTTGTTTGTACCTACCTACTCCAGGTTACAGTAATTGCACTTCGGGGGATTATGTTACAAAATATTATCCCCGATTTCTAACTAACAGCAAAATAGTAACAGTAAACTTTAAGGCTGAACGAAAAATGGAGAACTGCTAATTTTGTACATAATGGCTATTTTCAAACTAAAGTGATGATAATCTTTGGAAAAATATGAATATAGAGTAAATATTGGATATTTTAAATCTCCCAAAGTGCGATTTACGTCTCGTATAATACACTTATACCTACCTAGAAATTTCTTGAGTTTATTTTAATTTATTATAAAGGTTAAATGTGAAATTAGAGCATGAAATGCAAGGCTGAGATAAAGCATTTATCGACAAAATTAAGAAAGGTCTTTTTACGTTGGGTTCGGTCATGTAGAGCGAATGGATGATGAAAGAACATCTAAAAAAAAT